>JABXWE010060599.1:0-11925 GCA_014611495.1 Limonius californicus
ATATATATATATATATATATATATATATATATATATATATATATATATGTGGTATCAAGCAGTTCAAATTAATAAATCCCGTTAAAATTATTAATATTATTTTGATTTATTAATTTTAGATAGGAGTGTTGACTCTTTAAGAAGTACAAATAGAGTTTAAACATAAATGTTACATAATTTTCTACAATGGGTTGTTACAAACAGTTTTTAAAATCAACAGTTTTCCACTGGCCTCCACTAATTGTAGCCTCCTCCAATATTTAGCAATATTTATTTATGGCATTATTGATAATAACAGCATCGTGTGGTATTATTAAACAAATAGTTCCCATTTAATATAGATCTACTGTGATAGTTTGAATGATATAATAACACAGTAAAGATGAGTGAACAGATTTAAATTTGTGGCATATTGAAATTGACATACGTTTAAACCACTAACTTTAAGCAACCTTAAAACCGTGTCTATAGTTTAAAGCAGGGATGAGCAACACGCGGCCCGGCTCACTTTTTCGTGCGGCCCGTCAAAGCTTTACTTTTTAACTTTTGAAATATATATTTCTATGTGTTAAATTAGAAAAAAGGCTATTAAATTACAAAAAATATATTATTATATTTTAAAGCAGTTCCGATTTCATAAAAATTGCACTTTTGAAGAAGCCATTCACATAAATCGTGCCGACGTACATAATCCACTGGTTGCAAACCTTGAACGCGTTGAACGTGGTAAGGGTGTAGTCCCTGATCCCGCAAAATCCGCCAAACAGTAGAATGAGAAACGCCAGTTTGTAACGCAAGTCTTCTAGTGCTAACACTAGGACTTTCCTCCACTAATTCCAAGACATGCTGTTCTACATTAACGACCCTTTCTGCTCTTGGACTACCGCGATGATGTTTTTATGGTTGATACGTGCCATAATCCCGTAAATGTTGGACTGTTGTAGTAAATGCACGGCTGTTTGGAATGCGGCGCTCACATTTGGCTTGCCCTTAGAGCGTTTCCTTAAGCTTCCCCGTAAATAAGAACATCAGTAAGTTCAATGGTCGTAAAATTTTCCATTTTGGTAGAAACACTGCTTTCCAGCTTCAACAACAGACTGAATAGAAATTACTGACCTACCTAATAGTTTTGGGTTGTGGCAGGTGATAAGAAAGTTTTTTGCACTTCTACCTTACTCTCCTTTGCATAACATGTCTTTGAACTCAAATTTTTTTTATTATTCTGCTGTATTCCAACAATTTTGGGTCGAATTTTCAATTATTATTTTCTCATGTCTTAAGGGTCCCATTGCCAAAGAAATGTTTTTTTTTAGTTTATATATATTGTAATCTACCATCGGATTTAATATTTGTGCTTATTTCTGATATACCCTGTGTAGACCAATTGATTGCAAAGAAGCAATGCCAAACTTCTCATTAAAATTTGGTTAAGATTTCTTCCATAATAATTACTTTTTGTTTTTTTTATACTATTTCTATTATATGTTTTATTTGTGTTTTTTTTGTATAGAGTTGTTATTTTGTTCATTTTATTAATAACGAGATAATTTGAGTTTATCATCTAGTGTTCATATTTTAATACGTTTCTTATATGCGGCCCGCAGAACATTTTTAAATTTGTAGTTGGCCCATTGTAAAAAAAGGTTGCTCATCCCTGGTTTAAAGGATAAATTTAGAATACTCTGTGTGAATTTATTAAAAACATTTTTAATGATATAAACTATCCATTTTTACTTGTTATTAATACATCTTTATAAATCGGGATTTTTCTGAAAAATTAACAATATTTCAAAAATCAAAAATACAATAAATAAAAACAAATTCTGAACAGTGAATAAACGTTGCAACTAGTGGTAACAGAGTAAAACAGACAATTAAATCAGAACAAAATCACAATTGTGTGTTATTTGACCAACAATGTACCCCCTTAAAAAATTGTATTGTTACGGGATTAAAAATATCACTAAAATGATTTGGCAAATATTTAGTCAGATTCGAAGTAATTAAAATGAGTTTGCTAACTTCATAATCTATACATATAGGCTGTTCCTCAAGCAGCACTACTATTTATAATTTATGTAAAATCTATTAGAATACTAATAGTTATAATATTGTACAATCAGATTTGCGCGTAATAATAGTCTGAACAATTGAATAAAGAAAATAAGTTTAGGTCTTAAAAGAATTACAGCACTGGTAAAAACTTACCAGATTAAAATGTCATACAAACAACAGCAAATTCATGGCCATGCATCAAAAGTAAATTTGAAAATCACAGAGGTTAACAGTGCACATGTTATGACAAACAACTAAAAAATTACGATTGTAAATTAAAAGGGTATCCAGATATAGTTTTAGGCCTGTATGACACGGCACAGAATTTTGTACAAAATGTTGTTCAGAATTTTGTTCAAAGTGTTTTACAAAATTCTGCATCGTGTTATACAGCAAAATTTTGTTCAAAACTTTGTACAAAATTCTGTAGATTCATGTTCTAAAACTTACAGAATTTTGTACAAAGTCAGCGTTGCATTGATACGCAAACGAGCAATTTTTAGTGTTTATTAACAATCACAGAGGGCAGAGAAGAATATGTTTACCCCGCCTGCTGACACTCCAAGCACATTCTCTTATCTAGCGCTCTTTATTGCTGCAGCTTGTTTGCTTTGTCTTGTGTTCACGTAAAATAAATAAATAAATAAAAGCGTTACGAACTTATACATTAACCTAATATTGTAAAATCTTGTTAAAATTCTACTTTCTCGACAGCCACATGGTTATTTTTACAGTTTTCACACGGTAATTTGCACCATTGCATGCTCACAGACAAAAATTTTTTACAAAATTCTGCAAAACATGTGCAAATTACGTTGACATCGGCGAGAAAACTGTCAAAATAGTCATGTGACTGTCGGTAAAGTAGAATTCTAACAACAGTTTATAATATAAGGTTAGTGCATAAGTTCGTAGCGCTTTTATTTATTTATTTTACATGAACGTACGACAAAGCAAAAAAAAAACAGCAATAAAGAACGCGAGCGAGATAAGAGAAAGTGCGTGGAGTGTCGGCAGGCGCGGTAAACAAGTGGTAAACATATTCTTCTCTGCCCTCTGTGATTGTTGACAAACACTAAAAATTGCTTGTTTGCGCATCGATGCCACGCCGACTTTGTACAAAATTCTGTAAGCTTTAAAACATGAATCTACAGAATTTTGTACAGAGTTTTAAATAAAATGTTGCTGTATTACACATTTTGCACAAAATTTTGTGCCGTGTAATACAGATCTTAGATAGATATTTAGTATTTAATGAAAAAATTGTCTGCGCAAGAAAAAAATTGTATGTTACATTATATTACTGTAAGTAATAGTATAGTATATCAGAGCATTTCGACAACTACAGTTCAATACTATCTCTGAGCTGCAAAGATTGCAGAACCTTAAAAATCGCGGTGTAAGTGTGTTCCTGTAATATAATATACTGCTGTAACCTGAATGTTAAACATATTAAATTTTCTGCCCGTTTGATACAAAACTGTTAATCACTTAATATTTTTATATATAAAATTACACAAAACAAGTGGGACACATGAATGTAATATGCATAGCACTGAACAATCTAGGACTTCTCATGGGAAGATGCAATGGCAAATGCTCGTAACATAAGTCTTCAAATGTCAAGTGAGAGGAATTGAGTGCATTTATTGAAGATATTGGATATTGGATATTGCTTTCTGAGTAAAATGTCGATTCTGGCTTGTGTTCGAAACGTAAGAATTACTACGCAGATTTATAATAATCTTGTCTGCAACCCACCAAGTACAATTTCCCAATCCGGCTTGCAACCGTGGGATCTTAATGTGCTTCTACCTTAGCACTAAAAAGAAACACGTGGCAGAGAAGAGGCCGATGCCCAGCAGTGGGACGAAAAGGCTGTCAATGATGATGAATGATCGATCAATCAATCAATTTTCAGCGCTACAGGCCTAGAGGCCCTTGGCTTTTTCAACTGTTTTCCTCCATTTTATCCATTCCAGTGCTGTTAATTCCCAGTTAGTAACTGCTAGTTTTTCTAAATCTTGCTCTACTTCTTCTTTCCAATTACGTCTGGGTCTACCTCGTTTTATTCCTTCCTTCTGGCTCACTTTTATATACTTTTTTCACTGTTCTTGTGTTTGGTAGTCTGGTTAGATGTCCAATCTATCTTATTCTGTTTTGTTTAATTACTTGCGTTACTGTCGTGTCATTATAGAGCTCCTGTAATTCATTGTTAGTTCGTCTTCTCCATTGGTCATTTTCTCTTATTCCTCCGTACATTAACCTTAGTATCTTCCTTTCCCATGCTTCTATTTTATTTTCTTCTTGTTGTGGCATAATCCAACACTCACTCGCGTATAGTACTAGTGGTCTTATAATTGTTTTATACAGCTTTAGTTTGGCTGGCTTGGAAAGGACTTTCGATTTTAGTAAGTTACTCTAAACATCCACGCACCTGCACCCTAGTGATAGTCTCCTATTTATTTCACTATTAATTTTTCCGTCCGACATTACCTCTGTTCCTAAGTATATTACACTTTCCACTGGTTTAATTTTAACGACTTTATCTTTCTTGCTTATAAGTAACGGTTCATTTTCCTTCGTTCCGCTCATTATTATGTATTGGGATTTTTGCTCATTCATTTTCATTCCTATTTCTTCTGCATTTTTTAATAATGCCTCCGTCATTTCTTGTAGTGTATTTTTTGTTCTAGTCAGGATCAATACATCGTCGGCGAAGGCTAGACATTGATGTGCGCCTTTAAGAATATTACCATTTCTGTTAATGTTACTTTTCCTTATTATGCGTTCCAGTACTAGATTAAAAAGCGTGCTTGACAGCGGGTCCCCTTGCTTCAATTCTCTATTTGTTGGGAACTTTCTTGTTTCCTCACTGTCTAATCTTACTTTGCTGCAGGATTCCTTCAATGTCATCTTTACTAATCGTTTATTAGGACAATTAAATTGTTTTAGGGTTCTTACTATCTCTGTCCTTTTTATCGTATCATACGCTTGCCTAAAGTCGATAAAGATCTTTTTATTTTTTCTTCAACATTTTTCTTGTATTTGTTTTATGGTAAAGATGTTATCGATTGTTGATCTACTAGCGCGGAAGCCACATTGGTATTCTCCTAACAGTGTATTAGTTGCGTTTTTTAACTTCTGGTCTATTACTTTTGCTAGTACCCTATATACCATGTTTTGCAAGCTTATAGGTCTGTAGTTTACGCATCTTTCTTTCTCGCGTTTTTTGTAAATAGGGATTATAACTGATTCCTTCCATACCTAAGGCATTTCTTCTTTTTCCCAGATCGTAATTATTAATTTATGAACTTTTTCAATTAATGATGGTCCCCCGTATTTCAAAAATTCGTTATATAGAATAAGAATAGAACATTTATTCGTTTGGCCATGGCATTGAATACAAAAGTACTTAAAAATATAAAGTACTTAAAATATAAAATTACTTAAGATATAAAATAAAAAATAAAAATAAAATATATACATACATATAAAAGGATATCATCACATCAACTTGATCTATCAATATCAATGACTAAGAATTTAAGAATTCTTCTATCGAGTAGTAGGCGGTTTTGCGTAGAAAAGATCTTAAGTTGCGCTTGAAAAGTCTTTCGTCTGTTAATGTTTTTAATTCATTGCTAAGTTTGTTATATAATCTTACTGAGTTGCATAAAAAAGATTTGAAATGGACGTTATTTGTCGAATGTTGCAGTCTATAATTATTGTTCCTTATACAGGGTCCGCCAAAGGAACCTGATGTTTTTAACATGCATAGTACGAAGTCATTGTATTACGTAGAATAGCGGTTAGTGGGGGAAAGCATCGTTAGTAGTTGCCATTTCAGTAATCATGGAAGAATGGAGTGGTGAACATCGCGCATTCGTTATCGAAACGTATTTTAAAAATAGTGATTAGGTGGTCAAGACACAGCGTTTATTTCGCAGGCATTTCAACATTAAACGTCATGTGTCTGCAATGAAGGTTAAACCACCAGGAATGCGTCGCAGTGTTCGAACACCAGAAAATGTTGAGAAGGTGAGAATAGCCATCCAACGAAGTCCATGTCGTTCAGTTAAGCGACAAGCAATTTCTTTAAGACTTTCCGAAACAACAGTACGGCGTATTTTGCATAAGGACTTACACATCCATCCATACAAGTTATCAACTGTTCAAGAACTGACTGCTGGAGACTTTTAAATCGTGTGAATTGTTGCAATCGACTTCTGGAACTTTTCACTGATAATGTCTTGAATGGCTTAATTATGTCCGATGAAGCGCATTTTGAGTTATCTGGATGTGTAAACAAACAAAATTTGCGTTATTGGTGTTCAGAAAATCCCAGACAGCTCCATCAACGACCTCTGCATAGCCGCAAGGTAACTGTATGGTGCGGAGTGGCGCGATTCGAGATAATTTTTTTTTTTGAAGATGGTCGTGGTAATACTGTCATGGTCAATTCGCAACGATATGTGGAAATGTTGAACAACTTTTTGGAACCAGAGCTTCGTCGACAAAACATTGATATGAATACTGTATGGTTTCAACAAGATGGAGCAACAGCTCACACAGCACGAGCGTCAATAGCTCGACTGCAAGAAATGTTTCCAGCAGCAGTAATTTCGCGAAATGGGAATGTTCCTTGGCCGGCACGGTCTCCCGACCTGACCGTTTGTGATTATTGGCTATGGGGTTACCTGAAGAGCAAGGTGTATTTAAATAGACCGCAAACAATTCAGGAATTAAAAGAAAACATTCGCAATGAAATTCGTGCAATTCCTACGAATATGCTAGAGCGAGTAATGAACAATTTGCAAGACCGCTTGGAACAGTGTGTACGCGGTGAAGGACATCATTTAAACGACATTATTTTCCATAAATAAAATGGCATGTAATATACTATCGATTACTTGTATGTGAAAATAAATATCTTGTTACATAAATTTGTAGTTGAATACCATAAATCGTCAGGTTCCTTTGGCGGACCCTGTACAATATTCATGAAAATCACTGCTATTACTTTGTTGTGCTTTGTTCTTAAACACATACATGATACTCTCGTATATAAAAAGGTTAACAGCTGACATAATACTCATTTCTTCAAAAATAGGTTTACACGAATCTCGCTTACCTAAATTGGCTAAAGCTCTTATAACTTTTTTCTGAATCTTAAGTATCTTTGGCAAATATTGAGAATTGCCCCAGAACAATATGGCGTATCGTAAAATCGATTCAAAATATGCAAAATATACACTTTTCAGTACAGAAGTACCACAAATTGGTTAAATACGTTTTATGGCAAAAACTGCTGTTTAATTTGATTTTTAAAAATTCGAAATGTGAGAGCCATTTTAAATTCGCATCAATGTGGAGACCTAATATTTTACAGGTATCTACAATTTTAAGTCTTTTGTTACATACAATAATGTTGTCAATATTCATTTTTTTATTTAGGCCAAAGGAAATAGTATTTGTTTTGTCTGCGTTCATTTTTAATTTATTACTGTCGAACCAAGCTGAAGCCTGCTGTATGGCTTCAACTATTTGTTTTTCCAATTCGCTAATATTGTCACCTGCTACGACGATACTTGTGTCATCAGCATACATTGTTGTTTTACCAGAAATGTTACGTGGCAGATCATTTACAAAAATCACAAACAATAAAGGTCCCAATATAGAACCCTGGGGTATTCCACAGATAATAGGGAGCACATTAGATCTATGCGAGCTGCATATTTTATCTGAATAATTGTTAAGTTGTACAAATTGTTTCCTATCTGTCAAGTAAGATTTAATTAATTGGAGTGGTAAACCACGGATTCCATAATGTTCCAGTTTGCTGAGCAAAATCGCATGATCTACGAGATCAAAAGCTTTAGATAGATCTAGATTTATACTGGCTGTTAACCTCCTGTTGTTTAGGCTGTTGTAAACAGGCTCCAATAAATTTTGTAATGCCGTTGCTGTTGATTTTAATTGTTGAAAACCATGTTGTTCGGAACAAAATATATTGTGTTGCATAAAGTAATTTTCAATTCTGTTTTTAATTGTACGTTCGAAAATTTTTGATATCGGAGAAAGTATGGAAATTGGTCTAAAGTTATTAAGTTCAATATTGTCTTCAGTTTTCTGCAAGGGGATAATTTTTGCGATCTTTAGTTGATCGGGGAAGATACCACAGATAAAGCACGAGTTAATGATATGAGAAATTGGGCCTGCAAGATATTTACCTACTATTTTAATGATTTTTGCAGGAATGTCGTCAACTCCAGTGGAATTGGAATTCTTCAGTTTTGAAATTAATGATAGTGTTTCTGTTTCAGATGTAGGGCTAAAGAAAATTGAAGTATCCTTTTCCATGTTTTTTAATTTATTAGTTTTTAGCGATACAGGTATACTAGCGTGTAAATTAGTAGCTATATTAGAAAAATAGTCATTAAGTTTATTCGCAACTTCTAATGGGTTGTCTAATACGTATCCGTTTTGTGAAATACTGATATTGACGTTTTTATTTTTTGTTTTATTGATTTCAGTTTTAATTACCTTCCAAGTTGCTTTTTAATATTATCCGAACTAATAATAGTTGCATCAACGTGATTACGTTTAGCGAGCGCTATAACTTCATTGTAAATTTTAGTGTATTTATCATAGTATTTCTTTCATATAGGGCTTTGAAACCTTTTATTAATTATGTGAAGTTCACGTTTAGTTCTGCTACTATTCCTTATACCAGGTGTAATCCAATGCTTGGTATTCTCCCTATATATTACTTTAACAATAGGAAAAGCCTTATTAAAGATATTCTTAAAGATATTGTAAAATTTATTCATTTTTTCATTGGCATCTAAGTAATTTGCATAGACAGGTTGCCAGTTAACCTGACTAATTTGTGCTATAAATTTATTAGTGTTATTTTTATTGAATTTTATTTCGTGCTTAACAGTACAGCAATTATTATTTTTATCGATTTTTTTGTTAATTCGTATTAGCTGAACGTCATGGTCAGAGAAGTCGATGGGAATGTTTGTAGTAGTAAAATTATCCTTAGAAATATTTGTTAATATATTATCAATACATGTGCCAGTGTTTTTAGTGACTCGAGTTGGAACCCATATTGTTGGCGTTAAGTTGAAAGGTTTTATGATTGATAATAAATCATTTTTATTTTTTGATTCGGCTAATAGATTAGGTAATATTCAGGTCGCCGCAGATGACAATATTTTTATAATTTGCAAGTGAATTCATCAATTCGTCTAGTTTGTTAGCAAAATCTTCATAATTACCTAGAGGGGATCTATAGATTGCAACGACAGCAAAATTTACATTTGATAAATGAATACCGCAACATTCAAATTTTTGCTCTACAGCTAAGTTGGCTACAGAGTCCAGTTTTCGAAATTTCAGATCTTTTCTAACGCATATCAAGGTTCCCCCGTATTTTAAAATTGTTCGACAAAAGGAATTAGCTATTGAAAATTGATTAATATTAATACTGTCAACTTGATAGGATGTGAGCCAATGCTCGTCAATACAAATTACGTCAATATCTTGCTTATCGCTAAGAAATATCTCAAGGTCGTTAATTTTATTATTATTTAAGCTTTGAATATTTACGTGCATTATACTAAAGTAGTCCACTACGTTCACTCTAAAAAGGATTTCTCAGTATCTTGGGTAGAAATCGTACTAAACATAGACGCTGTGGAAAGTAGCGAGTCTGTAGATGAAGATCGAACAAGCTTTTGAGAGTTTCCGATTACCACATCTTGTACCATAGATTTTCCATTAGCAATTTCATGTTGTCCTACTGTAGCCACAGCAGCATAGCTTCTGTTGGGCGGATTCGAATCGTTTTTAGTGTGTTGATTCGAAATATTTCACGCCATAGACTGTCCATCACCACATTTACTAGTATGTTTTTACCTCTGGCATTTAGATGTAGCCCGTTGTATGTATAATTTGTACGTTTTAGGCGATTGTTTATAGTTAAAACGCGTGTATGCGTTGCGGATTTCTTTATGTTATTTATTCTTGCTATAATTTCTGTATTTAACGCCGCAATGATCCTGTTGAGCGCAGGGTAGTCATATCTATAAGGTATTTCACTGATAATTAAATTTGTATTTCGACAAAAATTTGCGGCCATGTCTATTAAATCTACTGAAAAGTTTTTGTAGTGATCATTTGTTCCTGCAATTATCAAAACATAGTCTTGAAAAGTATAATCTTTTGTTAGCTGCATTATGTTACTTATGACATCTTCGAAACGCCCGTTAGGCTTGAAAAACACTTCTATAGAAAATCTACTTTTAAAGGTCTCATTAAATGGTCTAATTAAGTTTCTTCCGTGGCTGTCTGCTAAAATAAGCAGCTTGTGTTTGTGCTTGTTCACAGATGTCGAAAGACGAGGTTCATGTTTTTGTGAGGTTTGAACATCTGACCGGTGCTGCATATCTAAAGTATTTGAAGGTCCCCCTGTGTTTACTGATAATTCCTTTTTAAAACGCATGTTCATTTCTTCAATCTGAAGAGTTAAAACGTTGTTAATTTGTAATAATTTATCAATTTCACATTTTGTTTTTGCGAGTTCAGATTCTAGCGCACAAAAATTCTCACTGTTCATGACCGTTTCATCCAAAATTTTGGAATCGTTATTAAGACTAATGTTTTTATTGTCATTATTATTAGATTTCACTATAATATTAGAGTTTAATAATTTTTCAAGAAAGTCAATTAGTTCTTGTTTCTTTAAGGATTTTGTTTCAATGCCATATTTAAGAATTTCTAGTTTTAAGTCATTTACTTTCAGTTCATTTAGGTTTGAGCACATTTTTTAAAAATTTACAAAACACAACCTTCTCGAACGACTGGTCGAGCTCGGCTCCATATATGTTGTCACTATCCGCCGCTTTATTGTTTTTCAGGTCTAGTATTATTTTCTGAGTTTCCTCCTGTGTGGGTGCTATCTCTGCTATCTCCCTGTTCTCTTCTCTTGCATCTCCTTCTTCATTCTCCCATTGTTCGATGTCTTTGAACATTTGTTCATAGTAATCGGCCTATAATTCCTTGATTTCTTGCTCATTTCTGTTTTCTTTCCTTCTTTTTCCATAAATATTTGCATATGTCGTTTCTTCTTTATTTTCCTTGTTTTTGTGTAAAACCATCTTAGTTTGTTTTGTTTAAAGTTATCTTCTCTAGCTTCCAACTAATTATTCTGGTGCTGTCTTTTTCTTGTTCTAATTTCATTTTTTGCCGCTTTTCTATTCTGTTTGTATTTTACTTTATTCTCTTCACTATTTAATCCTAGATATTCTAATTTAGTCTTTCTTCTATCATTCCTTTGCACTCTTCATCGAACCATTCGTCTCTGTCCTTTCTTCTTGCTACTTAATACTTCACTAAATATACAGTCAGTTTGATATATATATATATATGTCACAGCAGATGTATAGGGAATTTCATGTAGTTCTAGAATATCTAATAATACTGAGTACATTCTATTTAAAATTTGGAAGGTAGAGTCGAACTCCCATTTAGTGATTTTTTCTATTTAATAATCTTCTTGTGAGAATCTTGACCTCCACACTCAATTACATATAAAAATACATCTATGTTATGATGTAAAGCCTACACATTGTGATGTTTTTCTTTCAAAGTTTTACGATATTACTCAGGTATACACGTAAAATGTTGAGCGGATTATAAAATACTACGTCTCGTAAGAGATAAAGCATTCTAAGAAGATTTCTTATTTGTGTTTTTCCAAAAATATTTTAAATATGTAAGCGGATTATAAAATGTTTTACCATTGTACAACTAACGGACATGATTTTTATGATTCAATAGGATAATCTTTGGTTTCCAAAT
>JABXWE010060606.1:0-12289 GCA_014611495.1 Limonius californicus
AATTCGTAACTAATTCAATGACCTGTTTTACTAAACAAAAACTCTCTCGGGGCTTTCATTGATGTATATTTTTCAAAATTATCATTCTAAGTGTAAATCTGATTTAAATTAGAACTGCTTCAATTATACAGGGAATTTTTCTTTTTAGTATACATTGCCTATGTATACTTTTAAAAGAAACGCGCCAAATTCGCCTATTGTGTATGCAACCAACTATACAGACAACTCAAGCATGCTGTGACCAAAGCAATCAAATTAATTCATGATTAGAAAATAAAATTAGTCTTTATTTAGTGTCTTCTTGCGTTTTTTATACAAGCATGTACACTAAAGACGAAAAAGTGGAAATTCTAATGTGGTACCAGAATGGAAACAGCTTAAGAACTGGGAGAGACTTATTTTCAGTAAAATATCCAGATTTCTTGTATTCGAACCTTACAAACAATTGTTAGAAAATTTAAATCAGGGATGCGTAATAAATTCCCATAAAATAAAAACTAAAAGTAATCACGTTTTAACCGAAGAAATGAAATGAAATATTTTATGCTACGTTGCTAAGAAATCATAATTAATAGTTTAATAATTAAAAAAAGTTTGCGATGGCCGGGAATTGAACTCAGATAAACTGCTTGGAAGGCAGCTATGCTGACCACTACACCACCTTGCCGCTGGATTATTTGTGTTGTAAAAAGGAAATACGATGTTCATAATCTTTACAGAAACATCACCCTGTCGATTTTTGTGTTTAACAAAAAGTCATCATCTGTGTCCTATATGGAGGGTGAAATACTTATTTAATATAAACACTGCATCAACATAACCTTCATACTCAAATAATTCACACTATAGTGACGTTTGCTTCTAATTTTTAGTTGTCGGTATAGTTGGTTGCCTACACAATAGGCGTAATTGACGCGTTCTTTTTAAAAGTATACATAGGCAATGTATACTAAAAAGAAAAATTCCCTGTATATTAGTAGTAGTGTTCTAATGTTTTCAATTAAGACTTTGAACGAAGAACATTTTTGAAAATGTTGGATAAAATATTCCTTTAAATCAGGTTATTCCTACCATACTATAAAGATAATAAGTAGATATTTTAACGTTATTAATTTTCATTTAAAAATGTTTGCTTTTTGTGACAGTTTGTATAAAAATGACTGATTTAAAAGTTTAAAATAAAATGTTCTACCTATTATTATTTTATTATAAGCGGTTTTGACCAGTTGGATTAATGATTTTTAAACAACAAGGTATTAAATTCTATTTTCAGAACTTCTCCGAAGGGCTCAAAGACGACTATCATGAAATTTACAAGAACGCCGTTTTCATAATTGTTTTATAGTCAAAAATATCTTTACATTATAAATCAAATGCTCAAGAGCATACACTATCAAATGCTCTAAGTAAACAGGCGTTAAAGTTGGAGAGTTCAAAAAATCTTAGTGGAGTTTTAAAATAGAAATTTCGGCAAAAAAGCAATCGCCTTCTATAATATGGCAAATTTGCAGATTAGATTTTGCAATAAAGATCTCACCAGAATACATGTCCAACTTTCCCTTCCATACCGGCATTTATTTCAAAAACTTGAGTCTATGAATTATTATTAAATTACTTGATCAAAATCTAATCAGCCCTTTCTGGTCACCTACATACATAAACAGACGGACATTTTGTAAAAACCATTTTATCAATTCTTCACCCATAGTTCTGTTAAAACCATAAATTATAAATTCATCAAGAAATCAATGTTTTGCCTCTAATTATGACATGAGAAACTAACAATTAAAACTCAATACATATAAATGACAACCAATTAATTCGTTTTCAAATATGTGTACGCGATACATAAAGTGACCTGCAAACAGATGCGTAATACATTCCTTTTGAATGCCATTAGTTCATAATTAACCCTAAAGAGACAAACTTAGCAAGGTAATCTTAACACACATCAATTGAAATTTGTTATTCTTCGGGAACGCCTCGAGCACTTTCACTTAAAATGCAACAAATACATCAAACATACTTGCAGTGCCGAAGAACAAGGACAAATCTATTTAAAAACTGGGTAGTACATGCCATTGTTCTGTATACAAATCAAAATTTCAACTTGATATATTATTCTCCGCAAACAGGTCAAATATTTGGCTTTTGTATCCTCACTGGCTGTTTCCTACCAAACCTATTCAATTGTTGTATATGGAAATTTTAATACTGACTTTTATATGTTAATAAAACATTGGGTTGTAATTGATTATCGATCTTTTGGTATGAAATTTTGAAATGCGTTTTTATTATAACTTAAATATTATTAAGAACTAATTTTGTGGGTCATAGCAGTAAAAACTATGGCTAGCAACTGCTATTGGTTGTACAATATTAAAAACCACATGGAAAAATTTTAAATATTCATCGTTCTAATTATTTCTTCACTGACAGTGTGTACGCCTTTAGAAGGAGAAATCTTATACTAAAGCAAGGATTTCATGTTACATTCTCATGACATCTAAATTTCTATTTTGTTATGGCTATTTTGGCATGGGCTATTTTGGATATAAGCTGTTTTGGCGCAGGCAATTTTGACGGGTCACCCTACTGCTGTCGTATACTGTATGGTAATTACAAATTCCTTTTTTCTAGAGATTGAAAATCTTGTCTTTACTGCACGTACAGGTGAAACACGTAATTTTCCCAACAGCGCCCACATTTTTAACCAATGAATGTAAACATTAAAACAACAATCAACATGCTAATTGTTTTAGACTTCTTTGAAACTTCGTTGGCTCTAATAAGTAAATTGTTTAGTAGATTGAAATAAAAACAGCTTATAGTTTGTCTAGTATGGGTTACATGCAGCCAATAAATGTATACTTATAAAGAGAAACATAATTAATCCTTCGATTTGAATTGGAGCTACACAAAATTTATAACCTCTTAAAGTGTCTGTACAATTTGGATTTCTACTAGAATATAAGTAGGTGCCAAATAGAAAGACCCCTAGTGTATCCCATAATATAAAATAAAACACGAACAATAATTGCGCTACGCTCTGTACGTGTGTAAGCAATGCGAGACAAACATTTCACAAATTAAAAACGTTATGTACTAGAACCGCCTTTTTAGGTAAACTTCGAAGTCCTGAAAGTCACTTGTCGCTGCGTGTTACGAGGAATACCTCCAGACAACTTAGATTATTATCTCACATGTTTAAATAAATTCATGTAACATTGTTGCACAATTTATTCCATATTTTATGTAAACTGCACTATTAATATGACAGTAAGATACAATCGTTGCCTTCTTACAAGAAAAATTAATGACACAATATGTAAATAACAAATTGAGCAGCTGAGATGTGAATGTCAGATTTTTAAATAAACTAATATGGATGTACATACATGTACGTATACACATATCTCATATAGCATGCACAAAGCTGTGTGGGAAACACTAATCTGGTTATTGTTGCATAAGCATGCAATTAAGCCAATTAACGAATTTTTATGGTTCTTGTCAATACAACTCATTTGAGAAGTTATCTTCGAATAACATTAGAAGTTTTTTTTGTTTAGTTAACGTTATTTATTAGCATCTGATTTTTAAATATAGAGGTAATGTACGAGTTTGTGTCTCACGAAATAATACACTCCCAACAGTTCCAACATTAAAAGTTGCTCATGTATCATCATAAGAGGTTGCTGTTGTTACAGAAAAGTGAATCACAATTTACTGCTTCGCAAAAACATATTTTCGTTAAAAAGTTAGGTAATTTAATTTCACACGCGAGTTATGGTCCACGTTATAATAATTTCAATGAATAAATGTAGCAATAATTATTTTATGCAGTGAAGAATAAATCAAAAGTAACTTTACCTTCTCCTGATATTGTTTAAATAAATGAAGTTAAAAGTAAATCAACACTTCGAACTTTGTCTGCTGGAGAAGAAACAATTTGACCCCCACAGCATCCTACTCTTGGGGTAGTATATCACGAAACAGAATTTTGTAAGTAGTGTTTTTACAAAATTCTGTGTCGTGCCACACAGCATTCTGTTTGTCAAATTAAGTATACAATTCTGTAGATTCAGGTTCTGTAATCTACAGAATACTCAACATCCAGAAACATACCAAAAATACAGAGAAAGAATACAATACAAACAATATAAAAAATATTATTATAAAAGCTTGAGAGAATTCTACATTATTCATATTCACATGATTATTTTAATAGTTTTCTTATAAATATCAACGTAATTTTGACCCATTTGCGCGTGCTCACGGACAGAATTACTCACAAAAATCTGTAACGTGTCAAACTAGCCTTATACTAAGGGACACGCATGGCGTATAGTAACCAGTACGAGATATAGATTTAGTTCAATGGGAAGAATTGGTAAACATTTCAAGTACTACTACGATTTAGATTTAAACACGGTAGTTATTGCTTATTGGTCGGCCTCGGTGGCCTAGTGGTTAGCGCACTTGCCTACAGATCCAAAGGGCTCGGGTTCAAATCAGGCCATGGTCGGTGAGATTTTTCTAGTGGACAAAAATCTGTAAGTGGACTTTCTGTCAGATAAGAAGCAAAGTCGTAAGTTCCATGCCCCTGCGATGCGTGACACGTTAAAATTGACTACTGCAGTTGGAACTGTCCCAGATAGGGGATAGTTCAGGTGTACAATGGGCCAAATGTGGCCTGAGTGCTCAGAGATGCTTGGAAAACCGCGTCCTAGATTTCGCGTCAATTAATAATGTTGAAACCCATTTGAAAATTTTCCAAATAAAATTTTAAAAAGTGTTGTTTTAGTTTCTACCGAAAACTGTGCAAAATTTGAATGTGGATCGTAGTAGTGCTTAGATTTAATCGAATCTCTTTTTTACTGCTTGCGAGATCCTCATGCGTGTCTCATTTCTCTCTTTGACACACTGCTCTTTGACACACTGTATAGTATAGTGACGTCAAAGCCGCCCCGTTTAAATGCGTTGCTAAGAAATTTCCTTGAACTACATAAAAAAAACCGTTAAAACACCTGAGATGAGTTACCATAAAATGTTGATCGTTTCTGGTTTCGTAAGAAGAGTAATAAGTCTAAACAGAATACCATATATATTTTTATATATCATACGTGTAATGCTATAAAGCACATAGACATGTTTTCCTACTCCCAGACGTTCTCATAAAACTATATTTTTTTTACAATTTTCTGTCAAACACGTTCGTCCGGCAGACATTTTACAAAAATTAGCACAGCGTACGCATCAAAAACATACCACAAGACAGCGCCTAACAAATTAAAGCTCAATGCAATTAACCTAGCTAATGATACAAATTCGTAGAAATGGCATTAGGAATGACTGACTAGATAATTACATAAATTATCAAATATGTCAAACATGATGCCATAACCTAATCACAATGCTTGCTTGCTTTGAAAGAGCGAGATCTAGGACGCGGTTTTCCAAGCATCTCTATGCACTTAGGCCACATTTGGCCCGTTGTACACCCTAACTAAGAATTTTGCCTGTCTGGGGTAATTCCAACTCCAGTAGTGATTTTTAACGTGTCACACGTCGTAGTGGCACGGGACCTACGGCTTTACTTCTTATGCGACAGAAGGCGCATTTTCAGATTTTTCCAGCTAGAAAAATTTCGCCGACCTCAGCCAGGTTCGATATGTAGATGTAGAACATCTTACCAGACATGATTAAATTAAACCAGGGGATAAACTATGTATGTTAGCTTAAATTAAAGTTTATATCAATTGGAAATACGTTTTTATTATTATTATTATATATATATATATTATTGTGATATCGTATTGGCGTGTGAAGGTGCTTCAACATTTTATTTTTCTTCAATAAATTTTATACTAATGATAATAAACCAGGGATGATGTGTGATTTGGAACTTTCTATAATCTGTTTCTTTTTCGGCCTAAATCTATTCTAAAACATATTTTTAGATCATTTATTTATTTATTATTAATGTTTGGTAAATCTTATCCATAACATGCGTTGTTCCGATGGTTGTTGATATCATGTAATTTATTTATAGATAGGAGGTTGTGTTTTTAATAATTTTGATCGTGATTGATAATAGGAAAAAATGAAATTTATTTATTAGTTACCGAAAATATTAGTAAAATAAAAGCTGTGTGATCTTATGTTCTACTGATAAAAGTCAAAAATTATTATTTATTCAGCTAAGGAAAGTATTAGTAAATCGAAAGCTGTGTCAATTTTAGGTTCTTCGTACAAAAATTATTATTTTAATCTTGTTACTTCAAAATTTGTAAAGGATCTTGTCTAAGCTGGAGAATAAATTGCTAAAGAACGACAGTCATATTTTTTTTTTAAATTCGTTCTTAAACAAGTATAATTATTTGAAACTTCTACTAAAATTTACATCCAAGAGAAGTTATTTGAGCCGAAGTGGAAGTTGATGAAGATTTGGACTGCTGGTAGGAGTATTTTGGAGCAATTTGGAAAGGTTAACTGAAGAAGGAGGAAGGCGATTAGTGTTTGTGACGACGAATAAGGTGGGTGACATTTTAAAGTTTGTTTGACAATAAAAGTGAAATTTCGATAGTGCCATTTATATGTTTAGATTATAGTTTTGAAATTTGTAAAATCAAAGGGCACTCATAATATGGATTTTAAAATTAAAACTTCCTTATTGTGTTTTACCGTACATTCATCAATTTTCTAAATTAAACAGGATTCTAGCGAATTCTTAATACAGCGTTTACCCTGAGAGTCTCATATAGCCGTGGTATAGATTGTGAGTTACCTTCATTAATTTTAATACGTTGTTCACAGTAATTTCATTCTTTGTTTGCTGAACGTATTAAATAAGGTAGGGGGTACATTATAGCAATATATATACATTGCTGTGTTACAACATGCTCTATTTGAGATATCTTAACCTACTGCTAAATCTAATAAAGCTATATTATGCTACCCTGTAAGAAAATAGATTGTTTAACCACATATAAGCCAAATACGAGGTAAATGAATGTTTGAGGTCTTGATGATTGATTCGTTAAAGCTGTATAACTTGATTTTCTGTTACTAAAGCTGATTGTGTTGATTTATATTCATCTGCAGAAAAACATAGAGGATATTTTTCAACCTTATCTGTACATTCTTGAGCTGGAATTTAACAAATATAAGTAAAAATGTAATTATTTTTACAGCTTGATACAAAAATGTAAGTTTGTGAATTTAATATATTTGTTTTGAGAAAAATATGTTTGTAACAACGTTCTTATACGTGTGAGGAAGCTTTGTGTTAATTTTGATTAACATTGAAGTTATTTTTAATAAATCATTTATAATTTGATGTAAAATTAATTGTCAACTTCCTTATGCTTTGTTAGCAATAAACCGTGAAAGATATTGTTACGCCTATCAGATGTAACTGATAAGGAGCCCTTTGTCCTTATCGCCGAAATCACCAGAGGCACAACTACCCTTATAATGATTGAATTTATTCATCTAGGTATACGTTGTACAAGAATATAACAACTTATCCTATAATTTTATAAAAACTGCTTACAATAATAATGTCAGGTGCAACTCCATTGCTAGATTGGTTATTGGGAGTGCTGTCATCTATCAATCATCCACTGACAACTGCCAACTATTCACCATTGGCTAATTCACTCTTTCCTCTACCATAGCTTCTGCTTCAAGTCTAACAACTATATCTGCATGTATATAATGGTGAGCATGCAACAAACTAATGGCTGGCGAAGGCTCACGTCAAAGTGACCGCCCCCTTCCTCAACTCTTCAGTGTCCTTTTATTAATTTCCCTTTGCACCCATAAGCAATGGCCTGCTTGTTACTCAATTTCCTTTATCAAGCGTATTACTTATTCCACATTGCCTAATTTAATAGTCTAATGTACGTCGAATACGAGTATAATGACATCACTACTTGCAACATGAATGTGTATGCAACTAAGTGAAGTCACATTACAACAGCTATGAAGCAATAATAATTTAATTTAGAATTTTAGAAATTGGGTTCGTAACAATATTAATATTTTGGTAATTTTGTACGGAATATATTGGTGTTTTCCTTTTTTGTGTAAGTTTAGTAATAAGAAAGTTATTGTATTTTATAAATATTTGTAATTAATTTGGTCAATATAAAGCTCCATTTTAATTGGTCAACCCATCGGGGTTCACAAAAAAATTTATGGTGTTGACTTGCTGCCAGGCAACCGAGAAAAATACGACGAGCTCTTGTCTTGAAAACAATTTAGTTGCAAGAAATCCTCCGAGAAGAGACCACGCTCTTTTTGCTACTCCGTAAATATTATAATTTGTGTAATGAATCTGTATATCTAAGTTTAAATAAGAAGTTTCAACGTTTACCTACGTGCTAAAAAGTGTTTTCTTCCGTTTTACGTACGTGAAATTATGAAAATCTGTGAAAGATTCCAGTTTTTGCGAAGACCACGGGGTGGCGTGGGTCGCTCGTCGTTTTTCCATGGTAGCGTGGATCGAGTGTGGATTGTTTCTTAAAGTTGACACAAACTTCAATGTTAATTGTGACACTTAATACCTTACAGGAAGTAATAAAAATTTGATTAAACATCCACAAAGAAATAAAAATAAAATGCAATATTAAAAACAATTACATAGAAGAAGTTTAACCAATAAGTGTTTGAGGTTAGAATGTTAAACTTCCGCATACAAATCTAATCAACAATAACTGGTGCATTAATATGGGCGAGTGCTATCAAGAGATCAATCTACTTACTGTTTCATTTGGGTGCCACTAACAACAAACAAAGAAACTTGGACGACAACCTGTTGCTGGGACGTGCAAAGTTTATCACGTGCTACCTCAGGATTCCCGCCAATGTTGCTTCATTTGAATTTGAAAGAGTAATAAAATTATAAATTTGTTTTATTATATTGATTTTGAATGAGAAACTTGAATTGTATTATGTGTTACAAGAGATAGCACGGATAATTTGAAATTAATTTTGGGAACCAAAATTTTAACTTCATGACCATCTTGATTTTTCCTCTTGTACTTGTTTGTTACCAGCTACAAGAATTCATACAGTACGAACAATTATAACAGCGACCCTGAAATCTACAAAATATGATTTGTGTTGGTTAAACAATTGATGAAGTTGTTTATTGTTTATGTTCATCTAGAGGAGGATATTTTGATTAAGATTTTGTTATTGTTTTATGGCGCCCAATGTAAAAGGTTTAACCAATCTCTGTATTTAATTTATTCTACAATCACAATAATTTATTTGTTGAATTACCTGACAATGAGTTTTCCTGAAAAAAATAACTCATTTCTGTTTTCTTCGACTAAACCAAAAAAATGTCTAAAATAATTAGGCGAAACAAGGTTTTCTATAACATTTTAATGGTATTTTTTCGTTTTGCATAACAAATGAGCTACAAAGGTATACGTCAGTAACTAGACACCATGTAGACCAAAGCAAAAAAAGAAGGTTGCAGTTATCAAAAAAATATAATTGAAGTCCACTATTGTACGCAAAATTTTATAGGTTCCTTTTGTAGTTCCAAATATTAAAAATGTACAGTATTTCATGTAAGTAAGAAAATTGAATTGTTGCCTGCAAAACCAAGAGAGAAAATAGATCGCTTCAAACAACATAAAATTATGGTGAATTAATCCGTATAAAATTTTAACAAGCCTAACGGTGATTCACCTTGGATTTACACTAAGTGTAATAAAATATCATCACATAAACTTTCCTTATTTTCATGGAATAACAGCAAATATTTTCCTTTAATTTTCCCTAGTTATATTATTTTAGTTATTACGTAATATCATCAAAATTTTCTTCCAGCATTTCAATTTGTTCTTTTTCTTTTTTATTTTAACATTTACAAATAAAAATTAATATGGTACGAATTTTATTAGTGATTAGGACTACAACGTTCCAATAACACTAGTAAATTATAAGCTAACTTAAATATTTCTAAATTACACTATCTCCTAACACTCAACAATATGATCACAAGATACTATTCTAAAAAAAACTAGGAACTCCGTACCGCTGGAAAGGCTGTGTAGGTGGGTGAGGTAAACCATATTCTATAGTAGGAGCCCCATAAACAGGTGCCGGAATTGCGGGAACCCCGTACCGAATAGCTGGACTTTGTGGTGCCCTCAAACGAATAACAATAGGACGACGAGAAACGAATTTTGCGGGAACACCATAGGTCGAAGCTGGTACACGTGGTGGCCCATATTCCAAAGAAGGAACATGTGGAGGTCCATATTCTACAGAAGGCGGGGCTGGAGGTCCGTATTCCAAGGATGGCACGCGTGGTGGTCCATACTGCAGAGAAGGTCTTACAACGGGTCGAGGAGGAGAAATTTGAGGAAGACCGTATTGCAGCACTGGATTCACTAATGGTGCTCCATATTCTTGAGCCGGACGTACAGGTGGACTCGGAGGAACAACGAATGGTAAGCCGTATTCCACAGCAGGTTTGGACAGCAATGGTAATCCGTATTCCAAGGACGGTTTAGGTGGTACACCGTATTCTGTAGAAATTGCTACCGAATGGCTTACAGGACGAAATTGTGGAACTCCATATTCGGAAACAACCGTCGGAGGTGGACTTGGAGGAAGTACCGCTGGAAGCCCATATTCTAGCGAAGGTGGAGATGGTGCTACTGGAACTTTATATTCTCGGAATGGCTTCCCCGGAACATGAATGATAGGAGCTGCTACGGATGCATAACGCGGTCCGGGATAGATGGCCTCCGACTGGGCGATTAGGACGATAGTAAATAAAGACACCACCTGAAACAACACAAAAAAAACTGTAATTTATTGCTACAACTTCGTTTTTAAAATGATTTAAAAATGGACAGACATGAAAGGAGAAATTTTCTTGTTAAACTTCCACAAAAAGGAGATCGCAAAGTAAAAAATATACTGAATTTATAAATAATATCTAATGGTATTCAAAACCATTTCTAATAGCTTTTCACCCGTGTGCCACAAATGCATATTAGCTCAAATTAAAGAAACCGACGACATCAGCATAATTACAAAAAAATTAAATAAAAATAACGTAAACATCTTTAAACAAGTGATTTTTATTTTATATGTTTTATTTGAATTACTATCCGATTCCATTTCCTTTCCCGGAACGCTTTCCAAATCGTTCTACTCTACTTGCCTTCCTGGAAACGGGCAAAATTTTAACTATTTACTGATATTGTTTATCAAAGTTTCATCGGAAGTTAAAATTTTAGTATTCACAAAAATCAAGGAAATTTGCCACACTTATTAGAAAGTGTGAACAGTAAACTAACAAATTTCGTACTTACCAGATTCATTGTAGCATTCGCTGTTTGACAAACCTTTAATGAAGACGGCCTTTCCGAGTTTTGCATTTATATGTAAACACAAGTGATAAGCGAGAAAGAGAAATTCACCTTGCGGTTCTCAGGATTGACCAATTCGGCATTCTGATGGATTACCGATAAACAGTTTAATCGTTACTTCAAGGTCATTGTGTTCACCTTATATGCGTACTTACCCAATTAGTAAGTGCATTTTCGATTACATCCGTAATGACATTTGTTTCGTGGCTTTCAACCCGCTTTCCCTATTGAATATTTGTATATGTGTATGTGAAGATAAATTGCGTACCAGCCAGATTTAAGCTAAAAATCCAAAATAACGGCCTTCTTGATTTAGATCCAATTCTGTGCTCCAAGTGGATTCAGATTTTCTTTTCTTATATAGATTTATGTTTAATACTTCCAGATTATATTATATAATCTAGAGGTTTCCGAAATTTGTTTAAATAATGTTCCACTAAACTTATGTTCCAAACGCAGAGTATTTTTAAATATTAAAACGATTGAAGTAATTCTTCTTTTATATTTCTTGAACCCTTTAACATTTGTATTCAAAGTAAGCAGTAAAATTTCGGGAAAATGTATTAATCCGTGGGCTACAGATGCGACAAAAATACCACTTTTGTTTGTATATTTATTTTATACCATTATTCTTCAATTCCAAACCAAGAATTTCAAATGTCTCACTGTCACCTGAATGTTTTTACTTTCCCATACCTTATAGGTATAGGGTAAGTATTGAATTCATGAAAATTTTCGAAATCGAGATTTTAACGGAAATATCCGTTTTAGGTCTCTAGGAACCCAAAAAAGTGGTTTTTAAAAAATGTCTGTCTGTGGGTGGGTATGTACGTATGTACGTACGTATGTACGTATGTGACGCTCCTACAGCCGAAAGTATT
>JABXWE010060607.1:0-24052 GCA_014611495.1 Limonius californicus
TTTTTCGGGCGGTTCAAGAGAGTACAGCTGATAATGTTAACTTTACACCACTTTTTCCTTGATATTTCGAAAGAGCAATGTTTTGCCATCAACTTTCGTTCAAAACGTTTTTTTGTATTTTAAAAAATAAAAAAGTTACAAAGCCTCGAAGTTTTCCCCAATTTCATATTTTTCGAAAATATTTCGAAAAGTAGGCTGTGGTTCGGAATTTTGTTTTAACCATATTGTAGTGCGTGAAAAATGTGACATTTTTTATTAAAACGAATTTCCGATATATTCTATAATAAGAGAGATATTTCAATTTGGCCCTCCGAAATGAGACAGCCTGTATATATCTCGATCATATGAGGTCCGTCATCAATACAGAAATCATTTAAACCCAGGACGCCTTAGAGCTGGTATTTCACTGTTCTATTAAAGTGCTGATTAACTAAAATCTACGAGAATAAATCAAACGCTTAAATCTCCTATATTTAGTTTAGACTAAAAGGTAGCAGAATTTAGTTTAATCTGTAATTTTCTTTCACTCTGTGATTAAATTAAATACTGATTGTGATTTGATTTGGGGTTTGGGCCAATTCATACTACTGTTTACTTGATTTCAATTCTTATTCATATTATATAACGTTTCGGTCTACCCCGGTCTTAATTTATACTAATGCTGCAGGTCTCTTAAATATAATATACAAACCCTTTTCATGAAACCTTAACTACTTTTTGTTCAAAACATTACCACTGATTCCATTATTTATATAACTTTAGGCAATTAGAAAGACCAACTACGCAAATAAAGGTGTTTGGTGGTAGCAGCTAAATTGGCAAAGCCCCTGTTTTCTGAGCAAAACGTCGATTGGGGCTTAGGTTCGACTCCCAGGCGTTACCACGGTAGTGTATAAAAATGCCACCACACCACACACAATTTCCTAATCCGGCTTGCAACCGTGGTATCTTAATCCTAAAAACCTTCTCTGGAATTTTTGTCGTTCGGATTCGACGTTAAACTGTAGGTCCCCCGTGTTTCTAACTTAGCGCTGAGGAGAAACACGTAGCAGAGAAGAGGCGGTGTGTAGGGACGAAAATACCGTTGGTGATGATGAAGACGATGATACTGATGATGAGGACGACGATGATGATGATGATGATGACAATGATGATGATGATGAAGATGATGAGGACGATGATGACGATGATGATAGGACAATAATGATGATGATGATGAGGACGATGATGATGATGATGATGATGTTGCCAATTCCCATTTCAATACTTAATAGAATATAAGTCTTAGGCTTAATGAAAGCGTCGGTTAGTTAATCAACCCGAGATTAAATTAAACGGCCAGTTATCTTATTAGTTTGGTCTGATGCAGTCATTCGCAATTCAAAGAAGTCACCTGGATTTGCATTTTGATTGAGCGAGATATAAAACGCGGTTTTTCAAGCATCTCTTTGCACTTAGGCCATATTATACTCTAACTAGACATTTTATCTACCTGGGGTAATCACCTTACTGTTTCTTTTAATTTGAGAGGTTAACTGGTGATCACTTTAATTTCAGATTAATTCAGAGGCCTCAAGTATAATTACAGACCCATAAGATTACACTAAACGCCCAATTAAATTCTATTTCTCGAGTCTGATAGTATCTTTAGCACCTGACAAAAGGATTAACCCGACTATGTGCTTTGATATTTGTGGGGTAACTAACTGGCGCTTGAAGTGGGGTTTAGAATATAAGTTTCAGTAGAAATAAAGTGTGGGGTAGTTAAACCATGATATTAAATGAAATACTTCCCGAAATATTGCGCGGTTAATCTCAAAGTGTATTTGATGCCTACTAAACAGATTTACTTCACCGTCTGCTTTATTCTCGAATTTTAACTAACCGGCATTTTGAACTAAAGATTATAACTTCAATTGTGGCTCTTATAGTGTCTTTAGTAGCTGTTAAAACGAATTACCTGACTGCTTTAATTTGATGTTTTAACTAAAACGTACTTTAACTGTAGATTAAAATACAAATCTTGGGGATAATTGAAGCGCCAGTTAATGAATACAGGAGATTAAACTACGTTCTCGGATAATCCTCTTTGTTTGGCCTAATAGTAATTCGAAAAATGATTTAGGTGACTGTTTTATTCAGGCGTGTTAACTAAGACGTACTTTAACTGCATATTAAAACAGAAGTGCAGGGCTTAATTAAAGTGCCGAGTAATTAATCCATAAAATTAAATTTCTAATGAAAGTGCCCTTCTTAGGGGTTTAGCAATACGCAAAGATTTTCTTTGCTGCTTACCTAGCTGCCATCCAGTTAATTTGAAAATTGGGCCTTAGGTCACTGCAGTTTTTGTTACAGTTACTATTACCCACACAAAACTAAACGACTAGATAAATTGCATTGTGCAGTAGGCTTTGCTGACTGGAATGTTTTGTCAGGATGTTTAGTTTATTCGGGCTGGTTAACTAACAGGCACTTTAAGTGGTTAATTAGTTGAAGTTCTGTTAGTTAGTCGACCAGATTAGATTAAACATTCAACTGAATCCTTCATGACTGGCCAAATACTGTCTTCGATTACTGGCAGAAAGGTTTACCTGGCATTTTACCGTGTTCTGGTCAGTTAACTAATTGTTATTTTAATTGGATAAGAAAATGTAGGGCCTTTAGCCCAATTAAAGGCTGGTTAATGTCTCATAGAAATTAAACCATATTCTCAGTTATATCTTTCCTGTTTAGCGTGTTTGTCTACTAGAGTGTTTACTGTGGTTTGGAGAATTAACTAATTGGCACCTAGATTGAGTTAAAGTGTGAGTTAGCTAACTCAGCAGGACCAATAGTATCCAGAATTTCAGTATGTGGTATTGCCTTTGCAAGCCGGTAAGATTTATCTATACGTGTACTTTCTTCTGTCCGCTAAATTACCTAAGAATTTGACTGCATACTGCAATACTAACTTAAAAAGTCAACAAGTTACCTAGCCAAATCAATTAAACCAACAGTTAAAGGTTCTACATTAGATATGTAGTGATACAATTGTCAAGTATTAGAAAAATTTACGTGGTTGTTTATTTTGGGGATGTAACTAACTGGCAGTTTAACTGCGTCTGAATAGTAGGTAAAATTAAAATGCGGGTTAGTCAACTAAAAGCTGCAGGGGGAGTATCTTGATGTTTGATCTGCCAACTCAATTTTAATTATATATTGAAATTAAAAGTTCAAGATTTAGTTAAAACATAGTTTTAGTTAACTTGCTGGATTAATTTACGGATACGTTCAGTTACCCTCCGTGTTTAGTCGGCTACACTTTGATCAGTGACAGAATAATTTAGGAGTCAAATAAATTATTCACTTCTTGGGTTAACTCACGGGCAGAGTAGCTGAACAGTAAAAACTTAACTAAACTAGGTTAGACTAACTGAAAGTGTCTGTTAGCTAATTGATGAATTTAGATTAGACGTTTGCTTGTTCTGATGCGGATGCGTTAACAAGTCGTTTGTTAGGGCACATTAACTAACTAGCATTTTAACTGGAACCTATATATCGACCTGAAATAGTTAAAGTAGCGGTTAGTTAATAATCGTGGTAAGATCAGTCGGCTCTAGTATTATTCGTCGATGGTAGTTTTTATGAACCTGCCTGATATTTACTTTCGTGTTTAATAAACTACGTCCTGTTAACTAACGATTAGTTAGTAATTTACGTGAACCTTGAAATATATAAATGAAGTTAAAACCATGAATATTAACTAATACAAATTTCCAAGTTGAAAATATAATAAGGGAAACTAACTGTTCGGATGCTACTACAACTAAAAAATAAGCACGTCCTTTAGAGCTCATAAAAATCGGAATAGTCAGCCGGAAGGTATACGAGGAAGTAAAGAAATTTAAGTGGCATCTTATTCAGTCACTTAAACGTCCTTGTTGCTAGTAATTGTCCAGTTAAAGTAGATACAAGGGCAAAGTAATTTCCGGTTACTCTTTGAACAAAATTGTAAATATTTGCAACAAGCTTAAAGTTAATTTGTTGAGCTTTAAACACACTTGGCAGTGGTTGCGTGTGCGGTTTTTATTATTCATTGTGGCAACTTACGACCATTTCCAGTTATTTATGAGCTATACTTTACTGGGTTTGAGAACGCTGCCACCAAAATAAATAAATCATGTGCGGAAAAGGGAGGAAATGCACCAAGGGAGTATTAAGCTTCAATTTTACGACCCCAGGACTGTAAGTATCTTCGATCAATAGCTGAAGGTATTTCCAACTGTCACTGCCGGATGTGTTTAAAGCAAAGTTTGTTTCGCAGAGATACTGCTCCGGGATAATGAGTTTGTGCATTGAATTCGAATACATTTCCTAATTGGAATTTGTTTCTTCAAAACTTTCGGACTTGCAGCCTAAAGGCACTAACCTTTGTGCAGGGAACAACTGTTTATCGTTTCAATTAACGGCAACAACGTATTGGGACTGAAGAGTATTAGAAACAAGGAGTTGCTATTTCCTACGTGGCAGTTTCAATTTTATATCGATAACCATAAACTGGATGAAAGGAAAGCATAAAATATTTAAAGTACCAATTGATGTGATCCTAATAATTCCAGCACAACTTTAATTGTGTTGGGCTTTCTTGTTTCCTGTTTTCGTTCTGTTCTGAGCTTGTACTACATTCACAAAAGTTAAGATTTGTGTATTTTACGATGTTTCATTAATTAGGTTCGTCAACAGCGTCGAAAACTCCCCAGAAAAGCTTATTTAATCCTGGAAAAGTTTTTGTACTTCTACTTTTTGGGTCCAAAAACAAATATTGTGTCTACTATACTATATACATATAAGATTCATCAGGGTTTGAAGTTTAAGCAAAATTCGAGGGTAATTAAATTTCTCTTTATTGTATGTTTCTGGGACACTTTAGATGTAGTATCAATATTAACTATTATTACTGTCGTTTGGTCAAAAAGAAAATCTTTAAACATAACATGACATCTGAAAAAAATGTTCTAATTATTTTGAGGTGCAGTGATTACAATAGTTGTATTTTAAATAGAAGCGGGCTCTCAAACCTAGCATAGTGTAGTATAGTTCTTACGATGGGCAATTTTCAGTTTCGGATTAGCGCTTTATTTGCACAGCACCAACAGAACGCATTTCTGTCTTTGTTAGTTGCTTGCAGATTCATATTTCCTACAAAGACGTATGTTGTAGTGACATCTGCGAACGAAACAAGACCAACACTGTACGTGCGACGTATTCTGTCGGCTGACACGTTTAGTAGAAAGAAACAGAGATACTTAAAGAATGTCGCGCTGATGCAGCCAAACGTCTCTATTTCAATCTGTTTCCAGCAGTATTTAAAATGTTTTGGAGGTTTATACGGCAATTTTATTTTATACACTTGGGAAACTGAGAAGTGAAAACTATTTCGACGACAATGTCGCAGCTTTTGTCAACCCCGTACCAGATCCGGTCAAAATTATGACAACCAGATATGTAAAAATTGTTGAGTGTTGATAAAAGTGCAATTTGGCTTAATTGCACACCAAGGGTACTTTCTACCTGACTTAAGTACAATTCTAAAAATCTGAAATAAAATTGTCTTTTACAAGTCCCAAATTTTCACTAATATTCGTAGCACTACTGATATGAACAGGCAGTTCAACAATGTATGCTGTTTATCTATTCTAAAAAGAAAACGCTGTTAGAAATGTCCGGAAATTTTTTGAATGCGCAGTGTCAACAGTTTGTGTTAAATCTATTCGATTATTTTACGCGCGAAAAAGCCAATGTTGGCCCATTACGCGACGTTGTAGCGGTTCGGAAAAGAGTTAAAAATAAGTTGACCCACCATACGGAAAATAGTGCAGCAATAAAATATTGCCCTATCAACCTCGAAAATATTTTAAACACTACTGGAAACAGATTTAAATAGAGACGTTTGGCTGCATGAGCGCGACATTCTTGAAGTATCTCTGTTTCTTTCTACTAAACGTGTCGGCAGAATACGTCGCACGTACAGTGTTGGTCTTGTTTCGTTCGCAGATGGCACCACGACATACGTCTTTGTCGGAAATACGAATCTGCGAGCAACTAACAAAGACAGAAATGCGTTCAGTTTGTGGTATGCAAATAAAGCGCTAATCCGAAACTGAAAAATGCTCATCGTAAGAACTATAGTAGTTAATTTTAGTGACTTATCCATGTATACTGAAATAAAAATCGAACGTTCATACTTATTTTAGCAATTTTATGCCGAAACTGAAAATTGCCCATCGTAAGAACTATAGCTGTGCATTAGAGTGGCGAGACCTGCAGTTACTTATGCAGCCCTGGTGTGGTGGCAGCAGGTTAAGCAAGAAACCACCAAACTAAAACTAGGTACTACTGGCTCAATGAAAATAACGCCTTCCGCTGCAATGTAGTGTCTGCTAGATCCTCCCTCTTCACCTCGTGATTCAGAGGGAGGCCAGGCTGGTACTCTACAGACTGCAGAACCATATGAAGGCAAAGTATTTCGTAGCAACACTTCACATGGTGACAATTCAGGATCGTGCAGAGGTGAGACTACAAGGACAGGAAATTCCTCCTCGGAGCCTTATCTGGTTGAAAATCAAGACGGATGCCGGGGCAGGGTATATATGGAGTAAAGGTAAGAGAAATCTTAGCTTTCCTCTTGGCAGGTATGGTAACGTAGTCGTAATGCAAGAAGACCAGAGTAGGAGTAAAATGACAGGCGTATCTACATTCTGTCTGGCAACCAGTTGACCTTGAAAGGTCTATCGAGCATAAAGGCCTTCTCAAGACTGCTTTGGAAATGCTATGAAAAACTAAATGACCTGGCAGGGCAAAAAATGGTGAGACTGCTTTGGGTTCCAAGTCAATGTGGGGTCGAAGGCAACGAAATCAACTCGCAACAGATCCGTATTGGGAGCCTGAACTAGCCCTGGGGTGCCAAGAAACGCAATCCATGGCTATGTAAGCGAATGGATTTGCAGTCAATACACAATTTAGTGGGCTAACAGACAAGGACTAAACCATACCAAGACATTTATAAATATATTTTGTTCAAAAAGAACTGAAGAATTGCTTAGGCTACGCAGGACACAGCTTATAAGCCTCACGGACTTTTTAACAAGACATTCGACTGTTAAGGAACACCTCAGGGGGATAAAGCAATTTGATGGAAAACGCACACGTACACTCTACAATGAGGAACCAGAAACATCGATGCACGTTCTATGCAATGCCTTGAGACAACGCATCTTCGGGCAATCACATATGAAACCGCAGAACTTCAGCAGAGACTGTGTGAGAGACCTGTGTACCATGCTACAGGATACCAAAATCACAGATTGTGTGAAATACCCAGGGGAAGCACAATAAGCCTGGCTGCAGTGCCTCCCAAACCTATGCTTGACGGACCGGAGGGTAAAAAAGACAAGTTTTGTATTTTAATCTTGTTGGGAATAAATATTTTTGTTATTTAGTTAATTTTATATAATGCTACTGACAAGCCGTATGTCGGAAGCCATATTCATTGCCCCACAAAAAAAGAAGAAAATATTTGTATATTTTACAAGTATGTTGAGTTATGTATTGAAATGACCTTGAAACCACATATCTTTTCAAGGTTGCACGATATAGTACGGGTCAGGAAATTATTTGTGTATTTAAAATTAAAGATTAATTTTAAATTGGAATTACCTTCAAATGATGCATATTTTTAAACTCATATCGCTTTATCAATTAGAATTGGAATGATTTTGAAATGAGAAATTGTTTCTAGATTTCAGTGGTCAGTTTGATCAAATTACTGTAAATATATTAGTACCTTCTAAAACGTGGTTCGAAGTTGGAATGGCTGGAATCTACCGAAAGGCATGCATATTTACAAAATTAAAATGCATATCCGTTTTAGAAAAAAAACATTGAGTTCAGAACTGGAATGGTCTTGAAGTAAGACCTCTTTAAAGTCATACAAGTTAATATAATTAATCCATGTTTCCAAACAATTGTGACTTTCGGCCACTTTTATTCAACGCACCCTGTATGCGTGACGTATATTTAGCTTTTTCCAAACGCAGCTTTAACCCGAGCACACTGTTAAGTGCAGGGAGAGGGGTCGTCGTACCACAGCAGTGGGACTTTCTTGCTACTTGATATCTTTTGGTTGGGTCTTGGATTTTATTTAGATTTAGGTCATTTTTATTACGCTCTGTCTTGCGAACATTTTCTCGTTTCCGTTCCGCTTCAGTACTTGGAATATCTCTCTTTCTTTACAAGAATTTCGGGGATATTCTCTTCAAGTAAGGCGGGTGTGACATTCAGCCGCTTCTATTGAAAGCACCCTGTATGCGCGACTTTTATTTAGCTTTTTGCACACGCTGCTTTAACGCGAGCACACTGTTAAGTGCGGGGAGAAGACGAGAAGTCAGGCACCAACTCTCAACCCGAGTGTTACGCAGATTTAAAATTACCCCCGCGCCACCGAGTCAGTGTAATTTACCAATAGGTAATTACTTTCGCTTTCTGCGATACCATTCACGATACGCCCGAAAAAGAGGAATATTCGGTTTCCCAAAAATTCCCAAAATATCGCTGAAAGTACCGATTTGGGAAATTTCCTCGTATGACGCAATATTAAAAAATCTGCCAAAAGCAAGCTAACTGTAGAAACTCCACCACTACACCCAGGGACTGACTCAAGCTTTACGCCCCCCCGAAGGGCCAATTTTCCATCGAAAAAGGTAAATTTTCAAAACCTTTGTTAGCCATGTTTCAGCAGCTCCATTTAGTTCCTCCCGAGGGGAGGCCGCCTGAGACGCACGCCGTTGTTTGCGAAATCTTGTGTCTGTAGGATAAGAGTGATTCGAAGATTTTTAGCGATATAAGAAAATACTGCGTATACAAGGCCTTTCTGCAGTACCTTTTTTCAGTTATTGTTAGTCTACATTTAATTGTTTTGTGTACACCTGCGCTTGACCTTGTTTAATCTTAAGATTGTTAGTTTTAAACTGTGTTTTTTTAATAATGTTGATCTCTATTCGTTACCAAATTATAATCATTTAACCATTTTACGTGTATTTTGTCAGCTTGTTTAATTTAATTAAATGCCTTGTTAAACTCAATTCTATTTTATTTTGATCTCTGTTAATAGCAATGTGAAAATTCCTGCAAGGACAGCTCAGAGTGATTGTTGCGCCCCTATGCTTACGGGGCTAGTAAATTCACATTTATATTAGGAAAAATTGCGTGAAAAGGTAAGTTCCGTTACGTACAACCTTCGGATTGGACATTCAAAGTATCGTGGAGCTTGAGCAGTGACCGATCTAGTGATATCCCTGTTGGCGCCCTCACTTATTACGACTTTATCCCAAATCTGAAACGATTTAAGCGTGGTATATTTTACGAAATAACCCCCCCCCCCCCTAGGGCATACCATCGTTTATGTGTCACAATTCCGTTTAAGCCCGTGACACAATTTTTAATTTAGGATTACAAACATATAAATAAAATCTTCAAGAGTGTGTGGTTTGATATAAGCAAAGATAATACTTATAGTTTCCAAAACAACACTGATTTTGACATTAAAGGCAGATAAAATTAAAGAAAATATCAACACATTTGAAAACAGTACTTAATTCGGAATTTTGAATGACTTGCAAATAAGATCTCCTCGGGGTCATAGTGTTTGATAAATATGTGTGCATTTCAGACAATTTTGGAGAATTTGATAACTGTTGCTGTGTTGACAAAGGAGAACAATAGGTTCGTTAGTTAATGCACCTGCATGTACTGTGAGGTTTTATTGAAGCCATAAAAAGCTGCTCTAAAGTCTAACCACTAGTTACAGTTGTAAATGTAGTATTCAGGAAGATAAAGATCGGTAATAGCAGTAATACACGTTGTTGTACTACAATGAAGTTAAAGTAATTCTGCTCGTCCTTATCGTACGAATGCAGCTCTTTAATCCTAATGCTTGCGTGGATATAAAAATATGCAATATTATTTTAGTACTACTTAAACAAAGCCTGTGTAATTGAAGGTTAACTTTAATTTAGCATTGTACAAAGTATGAATTATTTAGATACACGGAAATCGCTCTAAGCTTGCGCTATGTTACCAATGAAGTTTTCCAAACACTGAAACGTCAACCTTAAGAAGGGAATAAACAGATATTTAATAAACATGTACACGATGTGTGTTTGGTTGCATACTTTCATTTTTTTTATAAGCAATGGCCTCCTAGGAATTTTGTGAGGTATGCGCAAGTTTACAGCGATATGCTTGTGCCATTTTAGTTCGCTTCAGTGGCATTAAATTCAAAAATTACAGTATGCAAGTACAAGCAGCTAGATTGGTTTTTATTTAATATACAGAAAGTACAGAAAATAGATCCAAAAGGAACACCAGTAATTTTTGAATTTTACGCCATTAGACCGACGGCAAATGCCGAAATGTGTCTCCCGATTTATTTATGAATCTCACACAATATCCTAATTTTCCCCTGAAGATATTTCCGAACAAAGGACAAGAAAATTTATTAACGTAATTGGGGCTTCGCAAAGATTTGTGTCCATTTTCACAATTAGAATTTTATTGGTAAACAATAAAAGTATTTATAATTATTTATTAGACGTAGTAAACCATTCATGTGGCAAAATCAGTAACGGAGGTGCTATTAGGAGGCGCCGCAAGATGAAGTTCTCTTTCAGACTTGTTAAAAAAGTATAAAAATTGATGACAAACAATTGCTAAAAGTACTGAAAAAATTCGGTAGTACATGTGAACTTAATTTAATGCATTGCTTCACCTAAGTACCTACAAATTAGCATCGTCTAAGAACGTAGAGCACACAACCCCTGTTGGTTTTTTTTAATCATACAATTCCAAAACTCCGTAACTAATTTATTTTGTAGCATATACGTGTAGTATTGTCTTTTACACTGGCCGCAGTTCGCTTTCTAACGTTCAGATAGACAGCCGTCTAGGTCGAAGAGGAATAGGTAAACCAATATAGCAGTTTGTTGATATCCAGAGAGATCCAAAAAAAGCTTAACCTCAGCGGGCTGTGAAATGAAAAGTCACGTCTTTACTAGACTAAAGGAATCTTTATGATGTCAGATAAATTAGTTATCTTTTTTTTTGGAACGAATCTGACAGATTGTTAAAATGATTTGTAATACATTTCAAAGAGCATTCATTATTGAATCTTACTTTCGGAACGGCTTTCAAGTTGACGGAGAATGGACCTATTCGATTCCTCCTTGTTTTGTGGAATTCCGAGAGAGGTATCCCAATGAAATTATTACATACCGAAAATTTTATGCTTTGGTTAAAAATTTAGTTAGGAATTTTCTTGAAACTAGAAGTGTTGGAAGGAAAGAAGGGTCTGGTAGGCCAAAGAAGATAGTACCTGCTTTAATTGGAACTGTAAGACAACGAATTGACGAGGCTCCAAAAACACCAATTAGACATTTATGCCAGCAAGTTGATGATTTAAGTTACGGTACATGCCACAGAATATTGAGACAAGCTTTGCATTTTCATCCTTACCGATTTATTTCCGTTCAGGAGCTTTTAGAACAGGATTATCCGAAAAGAGTTCAGTTTTGTCGTTGGTTTTTGGATAATCTCAATGATGAGCAGTTACATTTAACCTTTTTTACCGACGAAGCCTGGTTTTACCTTAATGGGTATCTTAATTCACAGAATATGCGGATTTGGAGTAGCGAGAATCCACACGTTACAATTAAAGCTCCCCTTCATCCACAGAAAATAGGAGTCTGGGTTGGAATGAGTCGTCGTAGGTTAGTTGGGCCAATATTTTTCGAAGGCACGCTAACTACAGCAAGGTACAGGAACGAATTATTGCAACCTTTCTTAAATGAACTTCACGATGATGAGCTACCGGATGGTTTTCTGCCACAGGATGGCGCAACAGCTCATGCAGCTGCAGCTACAATTAATTTTTTACGCGAATATTTTGATGGCCGAATCATTAGTAGGAATACTGCAACACCCTGGCCCCCTCGCTCTTGTGATATTACTGTTTCGGACTTTTTTCTATGGCCCTATTTGAAAAACATCATTTCTAAAACTCCAGTTAATGATTTCAACGAACTGAAACTTAAAATTGAAGAAAACTGTCAAGAAATTAACAACTAACCTCAATTATTACAAAATGTTTTTGAAGGTATGAGAAGACGAGTTCAGAAATGTTTGAAGGAACAAGGCAGACATTTTCAACATTTGTTGTGATCATTACATTAGTTCAGGTTTATTCACTCCTTTTACTGTTGCTCAATAAAAGATTTCTGCTCCTAAAAATGACGTTTCATTATTATTTAATTCCATATTTCAGACATACGTCTGCTTTCTCTAATTATACAATTTTATCGCTGAGTAATGCAGACGTAATTCCACATAAAGCTTAAAAAATTTAATAAAATCAATTACGTTACCAATTTAGATATTGAATGTTTCCAACGCATATTCCTGCCCCGTATTGTTATATTATATAACATATTATTATTGCTGTGTAGATAAAAGAATTATTCAAGTTAATAATTAACAGTTGGAGTGCATTGCAGAAAGTTATCAAACATATTTATATTTACCAACTACTAAATAAGATTGTTCATATCTGAAATTTAATTTAAAATTATCACAGTGCATTTCACAACATGAACAGTTATATCGAACCAAAAGACACAATCCATTAATCCACTTAACGATTTCTGATTTCGACGATATTTATTTTCGTTTCCTTATATTATTATTGTATTAATTATTATAACACTGCATAGATTTTAATACGTTGTAAAAGTGTGGTTCATCTTCTTCTTCATCCCAGTCTAAAGTGGAACTATTTTATTACCTTTCATATAACACACATTTTCCATGCTCATCAAACTACCCTTGATATAATATTCATTAAATTAACGTTAAATTTGTATGTGTAGCAGCTTTTGCTGCGTTGCGTTTGACGTGTACGGTTGGCAATAAATAGCGCACATTTCGACCTTCCCCAGTACCAACTTTAAAGTGATAATCAAAACTTGCTATAGTTCGTTTACTGTAACTCTATTTCACGGCAGTTTATTTTATGTACAAAACACGGTTTATAGTTTTGATTATTTTCAGGAAATACTGATTACTGTTCCGCAGAACTTTGGCAAGCCCGCCAATACGGGAATATTAAACAAATTTTAGAGATCATTGCGAATGACCAGTACACGATCCTCAAGGAACTACAAAATATTTCTCAAAGTAACGTAAAATGTTGACACTTTAGATTCAGTTTTAGAGCAATTTGCATAAGTTTTATATGAACAATGAAGAACGAGTTTGGTCAAATGAAAACTTAACAAAAACCCATATCTAATTTAGAATTCCACGAAATTTACTATAACTAAACAATGATATAAACAAGGAAACGAATAAAATGTGTATTCTTTCGTTGGAATTATTTTTTCTATCAATAGAATTTCCCTTAATAGTATGCCATTACATCACGAAACTACGATTCCTCAACGCCTACAAAATGTTCTGTAGCTGCTTTTTGAACTTTTTTATTTGACGAAAATCTCTTTCCACTAAATAATTAGCAGTGGGGAGAGATGAAGGTTAAATAATGTGAATGCATCAGCAAATCTTTCTTTAAAACGTTGATTTTTACGATGGAAATGGGATTTATGTAAGCACGTGCATTGTCATAGTTTCTTTCTTCCCTAAGCACGTATACAAACATCTACTTGGCAGAATGACTTGATATTTTGCAGCTGTTCGCCAAACAGACGAAAATCTAGACTTTTAAACTTCACCGTGAGAAATTTTAAAACAATTCAAAATATTAATTAAATCTACCGCTCGAACTACAAATGTACTAAATCAAGGGTGAAAGTATGCCGAAACTTTCCGGAACGCCGTTATGCTAGAAGATTTTGACACGGAATTCAATTCCGGTTATAAATCACTACACAACACAGAATAATACTGGTCTATTGTTCGTAAATGATCTACAAAAATGAACATAAAATGATTTCTCACTGAATCTAATGTTATTATACTCCCGCCCAACTATGGAAAGCGGGCCGCGGGAGGTAGAAGCATGGTCAACACTGATCCGTTGCACACGGCACCAACGTGTACGTCGCAAACTTGTTGTGTTTCGTATTCAGGCGTAGTCGAAATGTCAATTTCTTTAATTAAATATTTTAAATCTATATTATGTAAGGAACCGAATTTCGTCTTCTAAAACGGCTTGAGAAAAAATTCTGTAAAATTAACAGTAGATTGGTTAAAGTAAGGCTCCAAAACGCATACGTACGTTTGTGCATTTTGAAATTAGGTTACTTGTACAAAATTTTTTACTTGTATGGGATGGTGAAAATAGACATGGACGTTATTTCTGGATTCTTTCCATTCGCCCGGCGGCATTAAGAAAATTACGTTATACACTGTACGGTTGTATTATAGTCATAGTCTAGTACGGGCGAGTAGCACGTACATCCGCTATCCTTAGCTACGGCTGGTTAGCATTACTAGGAAGGTTGAGTAACCAGCATTACACTTCAGCCGCCTGTTATTATCCCAGGGTGTTACCCCTAAGTATTCGTTTAAGGCTGTATTACTGGAAGACAATCTACTGATATCTGCGATTTCCATTAAAAGTTTTGTCGATAACATATCACTAGCATCTGCTCCAATTCGAAAACAATAATCATTTACATGTTTAATTAGCGGTTATGCATATTTACAAGGTACTCAACGTGTATACATTTCCACAGAATTAATTTGTAGGTGTTAAAAAAGCCTACCGCCTTCTATTATATCGTGTAAATGGTTCTGTTTATATAATTATTGATAGACAAGTACAATATGCGTGCTTATACGTTGACGTTATTATTTTAAAGTTCTATTAATCAGTCATAACCGGCATGGGTGCTGATACCGCCAGATGACAATATATTGTATGTTATAAATAAAATATCTACTGTTGATAACTACATACAAAATATTTGATAATTTATTTTCTATTTATATCTTATTTTTCAATGTTTTACATAAATGGCAAGTAGTTATAATAATCAGAGTAATAAATCCTTTCTCAATAGTTTTATTAAAGTCTCCGTAAAATATGTTTTATGGGACCTTAAGATCTTTTCGCTCTGCAACAATTTTTGAGAAGAGATGTAGTACGTTATAAATATCATCTTAGGGACCATTCAATTTATATACGTATATTGAATAATGTATTTTAGTGGCAGCTTGACTTCCGGGTTGGAGCAGCTTCGTCGCACCCTAAATTCAATTTTAATATATTTTTTCGAACACTTATTCTTGTCCTTTAAAATCATCTAATTTTGGAAATACACTGTATACTGATAAAGTTTAATTATTAATTAAATATAACTCAACCGAATTGAATTGTATGTGGTAAATCCAAAACACCTCAAAGTCTATAGAGGCTAACAAAATATTTTTACATATTCGAGGGACACAATTTGGTTAGATACAGTGGTAGAACAAGATTCTACAGGGTGCACTGGAAGAAAGGTATGTGGCAGACCATATTAAAAACACTAAAGTTATTGGGTTGTGCGATTTATATCCAATTTTGCATCACCTTTAGTTATTTTGTTGTTATTAGTAAATCATAAAAAAACATTTATAGTTGCTAATTATAGTTGCACAATTTAAGCAAATAAAATCAGTTATAACAGGGTTCTTACGCATGTGTGCACGATGAACGTACAGCTCGTTGTATCCGTTATTATCGTATTGTTACATGTAACAGATATGCGACGAGTTCACCAACACCACCACCAACATAGGCACAAAAGTACAAGAATATTATATTAATTGCACTACTTTCAATTTTAAAAGGGTTCCTTAGATTTACAACGCATAACTAATAACTTACTCTTTTAGATACAACGAAACATCACAGAAGACAAGATGCAGTTAATACAGGTAATTGAACTACAATCAATAAATATTAGGAATTAGTAATAGTAAATTTAAGAATCAGCACATTGATTAAAAATTATCTAAGATAACATTTAAAAAACACTAATCCATAAAGGTTGGTAACAATCACAGGAAATTCTTCCCGGTTTTGTGCAGGTCTAAAGAGCGTATGCGCATATAACCCAGTCCAGTCTCTAATATGCATTCTTCACCCACGAATATTTTTTCCTTTTTCCACGTTCGGGTGGGTCCCATCATTTGTGGCGGTGATTCTTAGCACCCCTTGGCTATTCAGCCTGTCGCGGACTAGGGGCGTTCATACTTTAATATTGCTTCATGATCGTTTTCTTAGGATCATAGGGCAGTATATAGTTTGCCCTTGCTTTCTACCCCACGGCATCAAATCCGGTTAGGTTGTTTCAAGTCCTTCTCTTAAGCCCTAATCTAGTACTAATATCACCGCTGCCTAATACCACTTTGCCAGTTTTGTTCGGTCCGGGTATTTCAATTCCTCAGTACCCATCATATCTGATGGGCTTTCCCATATTCGCCATCCGAGGAGGCACCCAATAGAAGGCCTGCAATATCGCCTAGAACCTCATAAAGAAGAGCAACGTATAAGAAATTCTGGAAGCCTACCGATAAAAACAATTGCGGTTGCAGATGCATAAAAGAGAATAAAGCAGATCTGATAGTTCAAATGTTCATTCCCTAAAAAAGAAACCAGAAACACATAGCCGATTCTGGTTTAATTTACCTTTTTTTGTTTAATTTGAACGTGTACACAATTGTCTATAGGGATAGCTGTCATTGAATAACTAATAACGCCTTGCAGCTCTTGCGTTCTATCTCCACATCCAACCATAACAAGAATTGTAATTCTCTCGAGTTATATCGGAAGCATATTACCTTTTAAAACAATGTAATCAATATAGATACCAGGTAATTTTAAATATCTCTTAACTCCATCCCTTCCTTGTGGCATTCATTAATTTCCCATTCCTACTTTATAGCTTATTAGTTTTTTATCCTTTACGTGACACATTTATTAGTTTCTCATTCCTTCGTTATTGCTTATTAATCTGCTGTACCTTCCTTTGATCGATTTTTTAATTTCCTATTCCTTTCATGCCGCATTTATCAGTTATCCAATCTTCCATTGTTCCATATTAATTTTACATTCCTTCTGTGCCCTATTTGTTAGTTTCCTATCGTTTCCTTGTTGAATTCATTGGTTACCCATCCCTTCTTAGTTATATATGTTAGTATCCATTTCTATCTTTTACATGATACGGTTTCGTTTTGGAAAGTACAATTCATTATCGATCTAACATTTTTCAATGCCCAAGAGGTGTTTTTCTTTCACTAGGTCAGTAACTATTCTGTTACAAAGATATTTGTATTTTTGTTGTAATAGACAGGCTACCATTTGACGAGCTAATTGCAAATCAAAATCCCTGGGAAAACACCGACGGTTTTGAAGGTGATCTTGACATGCCCATGCGTACAGCTATACGAGACAGAAGTTATCGCTGGAAAAATAGAGAAGTTCCGTATGAAGTGGATTATAATTTTTGTATGTAATTTAGTTGATCTGTAATTTTATATTATAACTGGCAATTCTCGACGTGCACTTTATCTATTGCACATACATATGCAACACGTGAAGAATACGAAATTTCTTTCAATTTCATGTACGTTAATACTAATTTTACGACTCAAATTTCAAATTACATGACGAAACAAAGAAAGAGAGAGAGAGAAACTGAAAGAGCGAGCTTTTAACCACTAATTTATAGACGATTTATAACTTTTGAACTATGACTGAGTACTGAAATTTTTAGTCGATGACGAGAGAGATCTTATAATCAGGTCTTTAGACTCCATTGGTAGAAAAACCTGTATTAAGCCACGACCAGCAGTGCCAGAAGATAAAGAAAGCGTGATTTTTGTGGTAAGTAAACATGTTTGAATTATTTTTGTATGTCATCTACTGCTTTGCGTACATTCATATATAATTTTTAGATTAGTGTACGTAGAAATTTGATATTTTTACGGTAATAAACCAATTCATGTTCAGTGTTCGGAATTTAAGCAAAATCTGCCAGGTTTGGCCAATGTAAAGTATCTAGATACTGAATAACACACAACCCAATTTGTTGTCAGCCCGAATCAAGTTATTCGGTCTGTTTTAATACCTTTTCGCGGTTTTTACGATTATCGACACATTCTTGGTAGCAATACTAAATTTTACGGCGACATCTTCTTGTGACACCCTTATCGACGTCTTCCGACACCTGTAACTTGTCTTCAATAGTTATTCAAACATTTTCGTTTTCACGTTTATAAAGAATCGCTTAGTTTAACATCAAGATAGCAACTAACAAATGCATGTAGATGAACTGCACATTAAGGGATGGGAAAACCAAAGATTATCCTATTGTACCATAAGGTACAACTGCTGTGAAATAAAAGAACATTTTATAATCCGCGTACAAACTTAAATTTATGCTTGACTAAGAAGAAGATTCTTGGAAAATAACAACTTAGAGATAAGATTTCATAAACCGCTCCACATTTTACCTGTCCACCTAAGTAATACCGTCAAATTTTGAAAGAAAAACTTCACAATATGGAGGCTTTACATCATAATATAGAGGTATTATTACATGTAATTAAGTCTGAAAGGCAATACCCTCCCAAGGAAATCATTATATAGAAAAAATCACTCAATGGGTTTCACTATATGGAAGTTCGATTGTATTTTGCTTCATCCTAGTGTTTTGAAACCACTTTCATTAATAGCATTTGCTTTATAATTAAATGTGTTTACGTTTCATGTACTGATTACAAAAATATTAACATTGAAAGTTCGAAAGATGGACGTACCTACATACGCACATTCAAAATGAATTTTAAGAAAATTTAAATATATGCTAAAATAAAAGAATATGTGAACATTCTCACCATAATCCCGATATTTTCTCTTAGAATAAAAACAGCGGAAACTAATAGCTGCGACGAGGAAGTAAGACACTGAAATTTAAATGTCACCATAGATGTGTAGTAGTACTTTTCAACAAAACTGTCAATGGATCTTTTATTCGGAAGATATCGTATCCCTGTAAAAAAAATCATAGACTGCCTGTCAGCAAATGGCTGACAATGGTCACCGGTGACCTACGCGGCCGGTTCGAAGATAAAAGTGTAGGCCACCGGGGACCTATGCAGCCCATTTGAGTAGTAAGGCTGTAGGTCACCGGCGACTTGCAAAATGAAAATATACGTGTTAAGCTTGTTACACGGTAAGCATATATTGTGCATCAAATAATTATCACCAATCACAAAAGTAACTAAAAAAGCTGTAGATCCATCTAGCAATTCTGTGTATTTATCGAGTTGGCATACAATAAGTATCTTGTATCTGTATTTCCAGCTAGAAATAAAATATTACCCATCTTACCTGACCCTGTTCTTATTACAGATGGAAAGGGGAAAAGGTTGCTATTCGTGGATAGGATCACACCATAAGCTTCGGCAGAAAATATACTTAGATCGTAATATAGGATGTGTACAGGAAGGAACCGTAAAACATGAATTCTTACACACGCTCGGACTCTTTCATCAACAATCACAAACAGATAGAGACAAATATATCAGAATTAATTGGGAAAACATAAAGCCAGGTGAAGGATATGATTTCAAAAATGTGAAAGAAGTATATTTTTGTTTTAGGGCGCGACGACAATTTCGAAATACCAGCATGGGCGACCGATAATTTTGGTTTGGAGTATGATTTCGACAGCATTATGCAGTACAGCCCATACGCGTTTTCAAAAAATGGACTACCTACTATAGAATCGAAGGTAAATCAGTTGTATACTTTTGAGTGCAGATGGCCATCAGATATTTTTCTAAACATGTTGTTATTATTTTAGATACCTGGTAAATATATAAGGAAGAATTATGATCTCAGTAGGATGGATATAATAAAGATTAATAAAATGTACAATTGTGCATAGTCCAAGTCCAATACAACAGAAAAATTTGGTTATAACACGAAATACGGTTTTTAGCTAGATTAACCAATAATATAGAAGAATAAATTACTTTATAACTTTTTAAAGCAAATTCGGTTTAAAATAGGAATGCAGTAGAAAATAAGATCTGTCAGTGACCTTTTTCGTGAACATATACTGACTCTCTCTTTATTAATACTATTTCTGTAATTTAAATTAAAAAATTTAAGATCAGAATACTAATCGTTTCTACATTTCTATAATAGTTGATGTGTCAAAGGCATAGCATAGACAACTAATGTGGAATACGACTGACTAACTTTATTAGATACATTGATATCAAAAATAATGAAATACAGAAACTACACCATAGGAAAGGATAACCAACTAAATGTTCAAACTGTCTTCTTACAGCTATTAAAATAACGTACAAACTAATACTTTGATCTTAATTTTTCCAAATGTATAGTTTACAATTATATTCTTCTAGCAAATAAAATGTGTTGCCCATTTCTTAAATTAAGGCTCCCACTTTTGCAATGTTTATTTAAGGCAATGTTAGGCAACGGTTTTCGCTTGCTGTAAGTATTACTTGAATGTGCGCTCAACAGATAAATATTTACTCAAATATACGTAACTTCTGTCGGCTCTATAGCAGCTGGGAAGAACTATAACAGTTTGAAGCAAAGGCCGGGCGGTGGAATGTATAGGAAAAGCAAGAGAACGAAGAGTTTTGAGAGGGGTCAGCGGCGGCAGCCTACGTGGGGCAGTGTTGTTGGTAGCTAGGCGTAAGCTAGCATATCTTTGGCGTAATAACTAATTAATTAATAGCGTTTGCGAACCTACTAACTGATTGCGATGCGAATATCCTCTAAGCTAAGGCGAGGTACGAATTTAGTGTTACCATTTATGTGATTATATATAAAAATTGGCTGCAGTGGAAATATCGGCTGATATAAGCAGTAGCGTCCCTGGCAAGGTTATGGTTTATATCCCATGAAGTGTTATATGCGTTTACCTGAATGGTTGCGTGGTATCTACCTATTATTATATATGGTTTATATCCCATGAAGTGTTATATGCGTTTACCTGAATGGTTGCGTGTTATCTACTTGTTATTACATGTGGCTTACAAGCATTGGATCCTATTATTGTTGTTATACAAGATTGGAGTGTCTATGTAAGTAGTTGTTGAAACAGTAGCGTAGTGAATATGGGTAGTTATTTGAGTAGATAATGTGTGTGGCATGATTAATCATTATTACCCTAGCAATCTTTCGAGAGGTAGTCCGTCGGCAAAGGTTACATCAAATATGTGCCTACGTAAAATTATTATTATTATTATCAATGCAGCATTAATGTCAGAATAGCATCGACTGACTTTGGACCAGAAGATATGCATAATTGTAGTAATTACTGTATGACTACGAATGGCTGCGACCAAAGCAGCTGGCCGGCAGATGAGCATCCGAATCCTGTTCGAGTACCAATCCAGGGACAGGGGGCTGGAGGACCCTCGGTGAGAATAACTGCCCAACATTTATTGACAGATCAGTAAGTCTGTGTTTTATTATTTGTTGCATGTCACCTGCCTGTCGCTGCCAGTGAGTTCTGGTCGCATCCGCTGTTTGTTTACCCAGGAATTGCACAAATGAAATGCAGAAGTGTAGCAAACGTATTTAAATTAAAAATTACTTACACAACCTGTCCAATTTTACCGTTCATTGTAGAGGTCTAAATACATACAAATGTAAATAAGTGGGTCTATAGAAAAGACGTCATAAAATCGACGAAGAAATTACAAACCTTTCTCTTTCTTCTACTTCTATCCATGCAGGTCTTACACTTAAATATCGTATCACATACATTTATATATTATGGAATTCAAATATAACAATAGTAGATACGATGTGAGGAAGGAGTTTTAGTAGAGTTCGAGATTAATCGCCATTAGGTATAAAATATTGTAAAATATTCCTTATAATAACAGTTTGTAGTATCATATCTACACAGAATTTATACACTACAAACGAACTTTCCTGATTTTCCCAATCAATCAAATGATGCTACTTAAGGATGTTTGGCAATCAGTGCCACATCCTATTTGATTATTTGTTATTTACTGCTGCTAAATTATGTGGTGAGATAGGACCTACAGCTTAAGTGTGTTCTTTCGTGGAGGAGGGCAGTGTACTTTTGTTCCAGCGAACTATTAGCAGTCCGGTAGCCCTCAAAGAGAACGCTATGAACATAATGACAACACAACCAGCGTTTGAATACATAGATAGTTATTGTAATGCTTGTCTATGTGGATTTTCTTTACACTTAACTCGTAGCTGACCAAACACTTACATAGATTATAGTGTACGAAAACAGTCTGTAAAGAACTTTTTATATTACATAGGGAGTTTCAAGGAGTAGTAACGCTGCAGGACTTATACCATTCTAGCTTAACAATAGTCAAAATGATGAGAGGAAGAAGTCAGAGTAGAGAGTTCGAGTGCACTCATCATTAGGTATAAAACGTTGTAAAACATCGTTTATAATAATAGTTTGTAATACCATATCTACACATATACATAATCAGTGTCATATCCTATTTGCTTATCCTTTATTTACTGCTGCTAAATTTAGAGGTGAGATTGGACCTACGGCTTAAGTGTGCTCATTCGTGGCGGGGAAAGGCAATGTACTGCCGCAGAGCAGTATTAGAAGTCCCGTAGCCATTAAATAGGATTCTCGAACACTGTCGCAACTCAACCAGCTCCTGAGTACATTGGTAGTTAGAGAACTTTTTATGTTACATAGGGTGTTCCAAGGGGTACTAACGCTGCAGGACTTTAAAGTGCAAGCAAACGTGACTATGGCTATTTAATATTTCGTTCATTTGAGAAGGTGTGGGAATATTGTAGGTATTGTTTATTTTCCATTGCATAGCTTTAAAGAGGTTTTAAAGTAAATTTCTTCCATATATAGCATAAGTTTAAAAACAAAGTTAATAGGGGCAATTTTAATTATGTTCTTAACATTTGTAATATTACACAGAAGGTCAACAACAATAATATTATTGTTAGTTAGTTCAATGTCTCTCGCATCCGATGTCGCATTTCCCATCCATTTAAAGAAAACTGAAAAAGCATAAAAGACATTATAATTCGCAAAAAACTCTAAATAAAGTTATTGGTTCAACAGTATCTTTATATTTGCATGAAACGGGAATAAAAAGCAAATATTCTACAAAAGCTGCAATTGATTATGATGCAGTCACACTCAAGATTCAACACGATGCGTTTAGAAAAAGCTACCCACAAGTTTCGACAATATTTATCAACAGTAAAGAAGTTATTTGGGGTTCAGTTTTGGGTATATAATGTTACAACAGCACATTTAGTACTTTTATTTGTGTTGGTAAGTCATAAAAAGTATTTATAGTTGCTCATCACCTTTACACCTTTGCAGTAGGCAAAATCAATTATAGCAGTAATATTACGTATGAGGAATGATGAATTTACAATCAGTAGTAATAGTTATCATTGTGTTATTACATGTCTCGGATCTTAGACATCTCCATCATTCCATGCATAAAAGTACGAGATAATAATGTCGTATTTACCTATAAGCTCTTCATTCTGATATCGAGCTCTTCAGAATTTCAGCTGCTAACTGATCATTTACTATTTCAGGTACAAGGAAACATCCGAGAAGACACGGAGCGTTTAAACTAGGTAATTAAAATATGTTCAATAGGTAATTTAACCTTGAGAAATTAATACATCCTAGAACTAACGGAAATCGAGTTAAATAGAATTATAAGAAAGTATGTAATATTTTACAAATTACGGTCGTATGTAATAAACTAATTCATTTTATTTGACAATACAGAACGAAATAGTTCCTTGTTGATAATGTACTTAGAAGACGTCACAACAAATTTTTTATTTGGCTCATTTACAAAGTTTTATACAAAATTTTAGTGGTAACTCCCGAAAAGCAATGTGTGTTACCTAACACAACAAATTATGGCATTATGCGATAAAGTGGGAATCTTTTATATATTGCTGTGATAT
>JABXWE010060608.1:0-19119 GCA_014611495.1 Limonius californicus
GATTAGGAACCATGTTACTATAAAGTTTAGAAGATATGCTACTCGCGCGTCCAGAATCGGTCGTACTCGCGCATGACGTATCTCAGTGACAACTGCAAGCGATTAACTATTTTATATAATTTCCAATAAACTACAATGGTTTTAAAATATGGATATAAAGAATTATATTCAGTTTGTGGCAGTGTATATTTTCAACCTACAATAACATTACTACACAATAAATAAGTTAAAATAAAACAATATTTAATAACAGCATATAAGCATAAAATACAAAAGTAAAAATAAAACTAAATTTAATAATAACGTACAAGCATGAGACTCTTATTCACTTAACAGTTTTGATAATTTTTCGTTTCTTTGCTGCTATATTGGCATTTATGTTTCTGTTGAGAAGTCTCATCCTAAAATACATTTTTTTCTAAAGAAAAGTGTTTCTACTTCATAGCTTAAAATATTTTATTTTGAACAGTTTAATAAATTTTTTATATAGTTCCGTCCAATTTTCAATCCATTATTGTTGCTACGCCTGAAAATCGTCTCTAATTCGTAAATATCGTTTAAAAAATCGACGCTTTTTTGTCCACGTACATGCGGATTCACATCTTTGACTTGTTGGACAACCCACATTTGGTTCTGTATGCCTTAATTTAAAGCAAATAAATCCCGCTAAATTTTCTATTCCGTCACTTTCAAGTTCTGAAAGTGCAATTTCACTGCTAGGTTCCTCTAGATCCTGTTGGAAATCTTCTACTTTTAAATTTTGCAACAGTACAGACGTAAGTGTGTTGTGATCTTGCTCAAAGTTTGAAATAGCTATAATAAAACCTATTTCGTCGGGAGTCTTGTCAGGTAGAACGTTGGTCGATTGGGAAATAATTATTTCATTTCGGCCCAATAAGTAATTGCTCAGTAGATATTTAAATTCAAGGGCATTGGGGTGATCGTGTAAACCCCCAATAGACCTTATAACACCAAAAAATGATTCCAGAGGATCTTGATTCAGCCGATACGTTCATAAATATGAAATGTTAAAGTCTCTTTTAAGATTTTCAAATAACACGAGTAGTGTTGTTATACTCATTGAAATTTCCTTTTGAAAGGGTAATCTGCATTTTGTATTGCCCACTCGAAGATCTGTCATTAAGTTTTTCATCATTGGAGAGGGACATCCAAAACACCGGCATACCTAAAGAGACATGGGAGAACTGGGCACGAAGAAAAGAGGATATCCGAAGAGAGGTAAGAAGAGTATTCGCACTGATTGAAAAATCCGATCAAGATTCGACCGAAGAAAAACAGGATAACGAAGAAGAAGAAGCAGTAAGAGGGCGAGGAAGGGGAAAACAAAGGAGAAGGAACGAAACAAATACCAGTGGGAAAGGAAACCATGGACTCCTAGCCGACAACTACAGATAGGAAGGCTGGAAAAGAAGGAAGAAGAATCGAGAGTCGACATTAAAATTAAGTGGAAACAGTACGATTTGGGGTTAATATTAAGTTATTAGTTATTTGGAAACTAAGATAGGTGGAATTTGATACCTTAGAACAACAGATAAATCAGAGATACGAACAATATTAAACTTTGATACCAAAGTTTATTAGGCTCAAACGCATAATCGCATAACAGTTTCGGCTACGTACTCAACAACCCCATTAATGCGTAGCTTACTAACTACCTGGTGGTGCATCAGCGGTGTCTTGCGGTATGCATTGCAGACATGCTAACGTTGTGCAATGCCCCATCCGATCCCACCCTATCACATAAATTCCTTCCCACCTACTGGCATGGGGTGGGCCTGGCGTAATCCAGGAGTGACCCTCGAGTGAGCTCCATGTCAGATGATGATGATCAGAACAATGACAGAAGATCAATTTATTCTGTCGGACGCTCAACGTATAGCTTTTTATATGAGCTGCAGTTTCGCTTTTAATTTTGTTTGTCTACGTAAAAAGTTACATTTTTTCTTAGAATGTTATGATCGATTTAACATTAGGATTAGGATTAACGGGGTCTGAATAAACAGGCGCTACAAACAGGATTTTCGTGTATTTATTTCGTATTCGTAATTCGTTTTACATTTTATAAAAGTGATTATTTTTTAGGTTCCTAGACGTATATTTCTCTGTGCAAACCGTGTAAATGCAATTGTAAATTTAAATACAGGCATTCACAGATTACATTCTTGCTTATTACCTTAATGTTTCAGATATTAAGCTTTCATTAAATAACATCGGAAAATTATGACGGTAATGGTAGAACATGTTACATTTCACTAATATACGGAAACATTGATTGAGATGAACGGTATTATTGAAAGTGTTTAAATAAATAGATAAATATACTTACCAGCAGCAGCAGCAGCTGTTGTACCGTCCTCATAGACTTCTATATAGGCTTTCTGAATTAGTGCACTTATCTTAGTAGATTCATTTTGGACAATTCCACTAAAGTCAGCAGTATCTTCAAAAGCATCTACGATATCCAACTTTAAACAAAATTTTGTAGTATTATTCTAATCGTTGATAATCAATTAATATTAATTTATTGTACAGCTTGTTCAGGAATATGTTAAACTTGATGTGCAAGCGATCTGCGACAGACAGTTGTAACTGCAGGAAATGTAGTAGTTTCTTTTTGTGAATGAGGTTATATCTGAGGTCCTCAACTCTTTAAGGGAGTTATATTCGGTTACAAATTGATACCAAAAAGGTTTGCCTAAATAAAAGTTTAAAGTTGTTTTTCCACTGCTCATAATATTTGGATAATAAGTCTCTACCAGTTCATGTATAAAATGAGAGATTCAAATTAAGGCAAATATGGATATTTTCTATAGCTGCACAAACTTAGTTTTTCTTATTGACATTATTTTATCAAATACAATTTGAGCTATCACCACTTACCGCTTGTAAAATAGATTTAAAATCAGTACTAGTTTCTGTCTCAAATTTAGGAATAACAACTAAAACATCATGAGTAGTATATTGGGGCGTAGCAAAAATATCAGAAATACGAGATTCCAACTTTTCCAATCCTCCTTTCTGCTTAGGCAAGACGAAATTTATCGTCACGTCGTTACCTTCATAAGGCATCTCCAAAAATGTAGCATCGAGTTCAGAGCTGTCATAATAACCAAAATAATCCTTTTGCGTCATCATGGCGATTTCAACCTTACTCTTGTCATTAAGGTGGAACGGGATTTTACTGGTAAGGTATTTGCTGAACACCTTCTCCCATTTCCCACAAAAAAATACAACGTTCATGAGTACAGTACGTGTGAAATAATCAATTTGGTTTGAACTAATCAGATTCCTAATTTTATTCCGACTCTTTTCCTCCACCCATTCATTCATTTCTGTAACAGCTTCTTCTTTCTTTCTGAAATCTATATTTTCAATTTCGGCGTTAAAAATTCTTTTGGCGATAATTTTAAATTCATGCTTAACTTCACAGTCATCTTTAATGTAAATCCTATTAGCACTATTTAAAGTGTACTCTTTAGTGTTCTGAAGATGGGAAGTCAAATTTTTATAAATTTGTTGTATATCTTGTGAGCTTTTGGGAAGATGCAACCTAGTAGAAATTTGTCGGGCTGTTTCACCATAAGCTCCAGCGTGGATAAGGGCGAGAATGATTTCTATGGCCAATGGAGAAAACGCAAAATTGCCAAAGTTTGTAGTAATAAATTGCTGAAATTAAAAATGTATAAGAAATTGTTAAATTTATGCAATGGAAACTTGGCAAATTTGTTTTGAACTATTAAAACATTAAAGTGTAAATGTTAAAAAGAAATCTTATTCACCTAAATTAAAATACCACTTACGTTGTAAATTTCTGCGGCAAATTGGAAATTTTGCATAGTAGTCATTTCGAAAGAAGAAAAACTTGTTCAGTCACCAAATCAAACAAGGTATAATTAACGGATCTGTAGATACGTAGTCCAACTATAAACCAAAGTGAATTGCAGTTATGTTTATCTAGCTTCATATTAGCAAAAGTTGGAGCAGACTATATACTACAATTTCGAATGAATGTTTTGAGCACAATTACTAAAATTACTAAGTAAAATAAAACTTTTCTTAAATTCACACAAACTAGATTAAAATTGAATTTTAACGATGCGAGTTCATTTTTGATCGACCTATATGCTCTGTGTATGTAGCCCACCGATAGCGGAACAGATGTGTTTTGTGACACTAAACCTGAATTCCTCGAAAAACGCTTGAATACGTCAAATTAATTTATCAGGAAGACATCCAATACCGCCATTTCCGTTCATCTATCTTCATCAGTGTTTCTATTTTTGCATTCCGACCTAAACTAAACATAGAGTCTATTTCAGATAATAGTACCCGCATGTTTTATGAAAAGCGGCTAACAGAAAAAATAAAATATAACTTCGAAACAACCGAAGACGACATTGAGAATAGCTGGAATAAAATCGTAAAAAATATTCATAGCGCTAGTGAAGAGGCCCTTGGCTCACGGAAAGTAAATCTAAATGCTAGGTGTAACATCAAAACATGGTTCAAAGAAGAGGTAAAGACGATAACACTAGAGAAACGAAAAGCCTACCTTGAATACAGAAGCAAACTACAATAAATACAAAGAAATCAGAAACCGTGTGAACAACAGAGTACTAAAGAAAGAACACTGAAGACAGTTGACAGCAGACATGGGGCATGATATAAATTGTAACGTTACGGACCCTTGTATTGTGTTCACCTTTTATTCGTTGTGACTCGTCGTGATCGTCTTAGGTTCGAATCTAGAGTAGTTGAGCTAAACGCGTGAAATAAAACACCAGAGAGGTTAAATACTTTTATTAACGTAATATAAACTGCCAACAGTGGAATTTAACTACCCCCGGTATTCGCCTGTTCAGGCTAGGAAACTGCAGGAAACCTTAGCCGGGGTAGCGCAATGTGATCTCAAGTATAACGATTTCCTTTGGAAATTTAAACTATTTGCTCAATAAAACAAAATAATAAAGATGAAGCGATAGGCCTGTGTGCAGGGTGGTTCTCTGAAGGTGCAAGATGAATGATTAAGGAACTTGAAGCTGCAGCTGAGATACCTCAAAGCGCTGGGTATGTGACTGGTTAAAGGAACTTGACGCTGCAGCTGAGATACCTCAAAGCGCAATCGTCAAGGGAAGCCGTAAGCTGCTGAGATACCTCAAAGCGCTGGCAGGTAAGGGTTAAGAAAACTTGACGGTGCAGCTGAGATACCTCAAAGCGCTGGCAGATTAAGGGTTAAGGAAACCTGACGCTGCAGCGGAGGTACCTCAAAGCGCAATCGCCAAGGGATGCCGTAAGCTGCTGAGATACCTCAAAGCGCTGCCAGGTGAAGGGTTAAGAGAACCTGTAAAGGAACTATGCTTCTTCACGTTTAAATCAAGGATAATCCTACAGAACAACTTACTTCTATTTTTATAGGCCAAAAATCGCGAGAACCCATTGCACCTACACCCCATTTTTAGAAACAACACGCATTTTATGGCCCCATTAATTTTGGAACTAATAATTTTCGTAAAAATAAGTTAATTGTCTGTTAAAAATCTGAAGGACCAAACGAAATAAATAACTTCCCGAATTTAGTGTTTAGTTAACACATCTATGTGTGGAATGTCACCGATGAGGGTATTCAACAAAAAAATAATAATTTAGAAATGATATAGTCTAAACTAAACCAAACATTTAGCACAGTAATAGACCGGCGCTACAGACATCGGTCTTATGTACTTGAGATTAACTAATTCAAAGTCATATTGTTAATCAAAGACTTGAAATAAATAGCTGAAAGAAAGCGCTGAAAAGGAATGTTTTAAATATGGAAATATCAAATTCAACTACCGAGTAGGCAGTTGTCTCACAATTCCATTCATTGTATATGAAAGTTGATGTTTATTTTCTGTTTGTAACCCTCATAAATTAGGTCTACTCGTAAAGGACAGACCCTTTACAAAAAATAAACACGTGTAAAGGAACGGCCGTTCCCAATATCATGAGATGTGACTTCCAAACGCCACTAAAATCCATTAGCAGTTACATTTTACATGAAATATATAAGCGAGTATAGATTAAAAATGAAAATTATGAGCATAATTTCCCAAAGTTCAACTGTCTGTAATAATATAAACATAATGGCAAATGCGGTCCACCACAATATGGAGCTCAAAGAAAGGTCTGGAAAATGATTCGAGGGAGGAAAAAGCCGATCAACGAATATATACAAACGAACACCATTAGAAAAGAAGATTGGGAAGACTATTTTGAACAACTATACCATATTGAAGAAAATCCAGGCGAAAACATAGAAATTGGAACAGAAGGTCAAGACGCGAACATGAGTATAACCAGAGAAATGGTACTTAACAGTATAAAGAAATTAAAGAACAGAAAAGTACCAGGCGAGGACGGCATAGCCAACGAGCTAATAAAATATGGTGGCAACCATCTGACAACCGAAATACACTTATTATGCAATAAAATTATGAATAGCTCTCGGAATAGCTCTATTATACCAAATGCCTGGAAGAAAATCATTACAATCCCGATCTTCAAGAAAGGTAATAAGAAAGAATCCACTAACTATAGAGGCATAACGCTATTGAGTTCAGTTATGAAATTACTCACAAATATCATTGCAACACAACTAAATCAAATAATACCAATTAACAAAGAACAGCGGGGCTTTAGGAAAAACCGTAGCTATGTTTATAATAAGACAAATAGCAGAGAAAGCAATAGAATATAATAAAACAGCTTACATATGCTTTGTAGATCTAACTAAAGCATTCGATAGAATCAGATTACTAGATGTAACAACGATAATGAAAGAGAAACACGTACCCAACAGCATCATAAGAATAATAGAAATTTAAACGCAAATAACACAACTAAGGTAAGGATCAGTAATAGCTTAACAAAAGAACTACCTAGAACAACGGGAATTAGACAAAGGGACAGCCTGAGCCCTATTCTGTTTAATCTGATCATGGATAAAACTACAGATACTACAAAAATATTTGGATATGGAAACCGAATGGGGCACAAAGACATAAAAATCATCTGCTATGCAGACGACGTGACAGCTGGCAGTCTACCTCTCAAGAACAGCCAACACCTTAACACCCAATAAATTACCAGAACCAACAGGTCCCAGACCTACAACACGAAGAAGAGAAGAGGGATTCCGAGTGTAAGTTTACGCGGAAAAGCAGTCCAAAGTTTCAGGGTAGTAAATTTTCGAAATGAGCACCATGAACCTCCAGTAGTAAAGGTTCTGTTCGAAGTGTCATCGCACATTCTGAAGCATTTGTGGAGTGAAACACGGCATTTGCTGATTATAAGTTGTCGTAAATCTTGCAAAGCATCGGATCGAGTTACATAATTTTACTGTTTAAATAACCCTACAGCAACAAATCAAGCATTTACCCGGAAACTTTCTATTCAAATGGTATCGAACAACCAATGCATAATGCGGAGGAGCTCCGTCCTGTTGGAATATCAAATGATCCTCAATAATCAATGTTGTCTTCTAACATTGCCAAGTACATCTCTTCAGTTAAATTACCAGGTAAGAAAAAAGGAGCAAACAAACGATCACCAAAGGTGCCAGCACAAACATTTAAGTGTTAGGGTGTTGAGTACGTATATAGCGACAATTATGGCGATTGACCGTACCATTTACAAAAAAAGTGCTCTCGTCGAAAAAGCAGACGTTAAGAAGAAGCTTTGGATTATTTATTTATGGCCCGTTCACTTATAATCTAATAAAATTGCAAATGGCATTCGAAGTCGTCTTAATTGAGACAAACTTTGTGGTGTTTCAATATTCGTTCAATAATGGTTCGATTAATAGTCCGACACAAGAGCCATTTGCCTTGTACTCAACACAGAATCGTGGCCCAAAATCACTACTTGCACCGTTTCAACTATTCGGCGCTTATACTGGCACATTCATTATTTCAACTTCTTCTGTACTCGAATAAACTATATTAAATGTTAAAAGAAAATTACAACATTCAAATGTTTCCGCCAACGCATGATCAAGCAATGCCGTATATCACCCCACAAATGTTTCAGAATGTGTGACGACATTTTGAATAGAACCTTTATTACTGTATGGACGCTGGTGGTGCTCATTTCGGATATTTACTACCTTCAAATTTTTGACTCCATTTCTGCGAGAACTTATACTGCGAATTCAAAAATAAAGGCAAACTCTAAAGCAAAAAATTCATTCAGCTTTCAAATGATACGTCTTGCGGTACCTCTTTCCATTCCTAAATTTTAGGGTGGAAATTACCCAAATTTTGAGGATGAAAATAGGTGAGCCGAAATAGCAGTATTACATGTCGCCCTGATATATTAATTTGCCGTATTGGGGCGTTTATAGAATTGAGTTTTAGTGATACAAAGCACGCTTAGGTCACCCTGTATGTAGCTTGTGCTATTACGCTATTCAGAACATTTTTTAGTGTCAGTGACTAGCCCTGCTTCCATGAAATTATAAAAGATTTATTTTAGTTTACATAGTCTACATACCCTTTAATTACACTTTGTTTACATTAGGCTTCCTGCAAATTCATTTAGGAATCGTGTTAAATGATTTTTTAAGGATCACTTATAAAATACGCAACTATATCACAAGAGCTTAGAAAGGTTACTAACATTACTGTGTCTAGCGAGTTAAAAATATGTTCAGAATCGCCTACGTAAAAAATATTTTAGGCGCACTATAACTATAAATATGCAATTTCTTTGTTGCGATGGAAGATCAGAAAATGTGAGATTGTGGAAATTATGTTATATTTATTTATATTGCGATAAGTTTCATAAAATACTTCTTAAACATATGTGGCCAATAATCTACAAAAGAATTATTATGTGTGTAGTACTAAAATAATTTTCTTATGCGTTCTGTTCAAATAAACGCATAAATAAATCAAATTATAATATTTTAATAAATTTGATTATGGAAACCGAATTCTGTTGCATATTATGTGCACTATTCTTTTAAAGCAAACCTTGCTAACACATTGAGGTGTTGTACCGTATACAAACGATAAAAATACTACAAAGATACAGAAAGACATACACCTGACATCATTAGCCAGTAAATGAGCATATAAATCAGAACGAGAGAAACATTTTGCTTCGAGTTTCTTATACATTGCTCGCGCCACTGCTTCTCAGCTGTGAGCGTTGCTTGAGAAACAAACAGGTGTTTTAAAATAATAATATACACTGCTCCAAGAAATTAACGCACCACAACTAACAATCGCAATATTGTTTAAAGTATTGCATGTAATGAAGTACGTTTAATCATAGATAATGCTTAAAATTAAGTAAACCATATTTTATCCAAATTAACAACAACCAACGCAATTTACACCATTTGCAATTTTCTATTCATTGATAACACCAAATGTCTAACATAATTTTCACCAAGATGATGCCACGCTTCCTGTATCCCCTCCCATAATTCTCCTCTATTTCTAGGTCTAATCTGCCGAGAATGAATTATTTTTAAAAGAAAGGCCCATATATTTTCAATTTTATTCAAAGCAGGACTTTTTGAAGGCCATTCCAATAAACTTACCCGCTCTCTTGAATTCAGTCTTTAACAATTTTGGATGTGTGAACAGGGCACTTATCCAGTTGAAACATGAAATTTTTCTTTGAATAACGCTTGGTAACATGATGGTATTCAAAATATTTCGATACGTCTCTCCTGTTAGACGATTTTCTATATTGAAGGAAGTCCCTCGACCTTCTGCGCTTATCTAATCCCATACATTAACCGAAAACTGGCCACTATTATTTAAACTATGTACATATCTTTCCTCAAACCGTTGATTTCTGGGTCTATATTGCTGTGTTATTTACCCTATATAATCTATTTTGCCTACGTGATGCTTCGATCATGTTGAAAGGATACTGTTTCTATTGTTAATAATCCAGATTATGACTAAAATTAAGATTAACTAGCTTATTTGTCATCTATATCATGCTTTGTAGGAGGTTGTTCTCATACTACTGCAAAAATTTAAACATTATAACATAAAAAGGTATATTGCGAGCTTTCGCAGTCTTCTACGATTTGTAAGTACTGTGTCGTATTGGAATGGTATTTGCAGTGAAAATTAATGAGTGGTCAGTTGTGGGGCTTCAGGTTGTCATCTTGATGATGAATTGGTGTATCCATAGTAATGATGGGGCCCTGTAAAGTTAATATTCTTAATATTATCATATGAACATTGTAAAATTGCTTATGTTAAGATTAAAATAAGAATTTAAGATTTTTGATTATTGTTAATAGTTTATGTTTTATTAGAAGAAGGATACTGATATTTAGGTAAATAACAGTTTAATATAAGAAAGTTTGAGTTTGTATAAAAGTCACATATTTAGAGGTTAGATTTCATTTATTGCTTTTTATTATGTTATTAACTGATTTTGATGATGTTAATGTTTATATTTGGATTTAATGAAGTTATTAAATGATTAGTTAATTGTTTTTAGTGGTTTAAAGGCTCTATTGTAAATTTTTGTTAAAATTTTAATTTTAAAACACGTGCTTATTATTTATTATAAATGTTTATAAATTTGGTATCATCAGATTGCTAATTTTCCATAGATTGTGTTTATGAAGTTACTTTTTTGAAATATTTGTTTAATTAGGCTGTAAGAGTCGTTTTTGGTTTAATTGATAAGAGGTGTGGGAAGGGGAGATAAAATTCGAGTTTTCCATTGGTGTATTCTCAAATTTGAGTTAGGATTTTGGGATTTTATTGAAATTTAGTGTTGTTTAAGCTCTCATAAGGGGCAAACGTATTGTCCTGTTGCTCCGAGAATGAAATGAAGCCCAATTTGGTCGAGAGTTGAATATTAGTGGGCGGAGTCATTTTGGTTTATCATGTAATATGTGAGGTAAAGTGTTAGAATTTTATTTTAGTAAACCAGAGTTAGTTTTGTTCGAGTTAAACTTGTGTTAAGTTATTTTTTTATTGCAATAAATCTTACCTGGTGTTTTTAAGTTGGAGTTTATGTTTAATTTATCTTCGATATTCCTGCAAAGTGAATTATTTAATTAAAGTTGATGGTGTTTCATTAAGTAAGAAATTAAGAGAATTTATTTCTTACCTGTTCTACGTTACGAATTTCATGATACTTTTGAAGTATTCTAACTTCAGTTTCAACATAATTATGGAGCCAGCGATCGTGCATCTTTTAAAAGATAACTTGATAACTTTTTTCTTTTCAATGGTTTTTAAATGTTAGTCTAGTATTCAATAAGATTGGACAATTTTCGGTAAAAGAAGGTACTCTTATTGCAAACCGATAGACCAAACCGTTTTCCAGATATTTAAACTGAAAAGTTTTAGTGTTTTTAGTTTTCATAAAAGAGAAAGGAAGTTATAAGATTATTCACCTTGGTTAGATTAATGAAAAAACCAAATACAAATACGTATAAAAAATACTTACGTATCTAATTGGCAGATCTACCCATTTTTTAAATAATTTAAAAACTTTAATCTGTAAAAAAAGGATGAAGATTTGTATTAGTTTAATTGTTAAACGTTCACCCTAGTTGTTCCATAATATGGCCCCCATTCATTTTTAAACACTTTTGCGTCTGTCATCTCCACTAATAACGGACACTTTCGAATATTCCTGGAATATTTCTAATCCGTTCGTATTTGGGCCCGAATAAACGATGCTCTGCAAATGAAATAAGTGAAAATCTATGGGATTTAGCTCTGGCAATCTTGGAAGCCAAGCATTGGACTTCCTCGTTCCACCCAACATCCCCCAAAATCATTATGTAAAAGTTACCTAATTTAATAGTAAATAAATAAGTAGTTGCTCCAGCCCAACAAAGCGAAACTGCTAAGGATAAAAAATGTTATTTCTTATCTAACTATAAAAAAATTGCATTTTTTTAAAACAAATATGTAGGTGCGATTTAGAATTAACTAGCTTGTATTACATTTAAAAAATACCCTTTAAAATCGTGTTTATTAAATATCAATAAGTTTCGAGAGCCATATGTAACATGTATGTATAAAAAACATGAATTTCAAAGAAGGAAGGCAAGAAACAATTAAAGAACATACAGAAGACAACAAAGAAAACTAAAAATGGGAATCTGATACACTTTTATTTCATTTTCGTATTGTTTTTCAATATAAATGAAACTTATATAGTAAACACCATTATATCTAGAAAATAAACAGAAAACGTACAACTTTGAAAATTTTTATTTTCATTATCTTCCTCTCTATCCAAACTTTTCTACCTTCCTGATCTACATTCATCAGTCCTAACCTCTCCTTCACATCACATCATAATCACATTTCTATATAATATACAAAAAATACTTAAAGAAGGAATAGAAGTACGTGAAATGAAGATTTCTTCCACAGTCCACAATTGCATTCTTTGTTACATCGGCGTCCTCCCTATTTGGGAAAGTTTCGAGTCACTAAGCAATAAAGAAGTAGACTAAGAATTCTAGAACGAGAAGCGGGGATTAGGCTATAGCCAATATTTTAATTATGTATTGCATCAACTTCTCTGTTGCTTGCGAACGATTCAGGGTAATGTACAACAGATAAGAAGTAAAAATGAAATTAAAAACGAGAATAGGAGATAAATATATAGCTCACTGCGTTCTTCATTCCATCAACTTCTCCAATTTTTAGCAATATTGAAATAAAAGGAAAATTCAAATGCGAAACGGGGGGATCAATTTATAACCAATAATTAATTCAAAAAGGCAGATGGAAATAAGTCGCGATTTTTTTATTCTTTTAACTTCGTTCCTAAACCTCACACCAATTAATTCTTATAAAAAATTGGAAAAATTAATTTTGTGCATATATAAATGGAAGGAGAAAGAACGGGAAGATAATGTGGCTATAGACATAAAGTATGTGAAGGTAAATTTAAATGGGTAAAACATGAAAGTATGGATAAAGCGAATTATTAAATATTAACAAGCTCTTGCTTTTATTTTCACATATTCCAAATTAGAATATTATACTTCTTGTAAGACAGTTTTAGCCTCTTTGGGACTAACGGCAAAATATAGAAGAAAGAACATTTCTCATTCTCTTCAACAACCTAATTGTTGTCATTTTCTTTTGTAATAGTATGCTAAGCTACATTTCTGTTCGAAAAAGCGGTCACGTTTGTTGTGTTAACACACAAATCAAATCAACAAATTCACTGTTGCTCTTAGAAAATTTCAGGAAATAACTATGTGGATAAATATTTTATCTGTGTATTCGTAACAATTTGTAGCGTGGCAGATATTTCTATCTGCACAGGAAAACCTGCAATAATGTATCTCTAAAACATACTAAATTATCACCAGTTTTCCACTAGTCGTTGGTGTATGACAACGGTAAGTTTACATTGCTTTTATTGTACATAAATTTGATTGTAAAAATTTTAAAATACTCCAGAGAACATCAAACACTAAAATTGAACCCCGCTACAACGTGCTGCGTGCAAAAATCTTTAACTTAACTTGTAGATTTTAAGATTTTTAACGAGCATATTCACGAATATTTTATTTTTGTAATCGTAGAAAAGCCAATCCTTAATCGAAAAACAATCAATTATCTGAATGAAAATCAGAGCTCTTTACGACCGCTTGACTCGCGTTAAGCATTGGTTCCTATATAAGCATTTGTTGGTAAGCAAACAGCACACTAGAAGATCTTCGTTTCGAAGTTGACTCTGAAATTATATTCCAAAACTTCTAACAACGAGGTATTACTGAGCTCAATTTGTTCATTCATTAAAGGTGTATTGGATATAGTGTGTTTGTGAATTAGAAAATCTTTGAGTTATTTAATTTACGTTTCTCAGCACAGAAGTGTAAAAAAAGTTTGTTCTAATAAGTTATACATTAACGCACTGAAGCACATGCTAGCAAAAACATTAAAAAGATTGGTTATTACTTGAGATTTCGTTTCTAGCATGTCTACAATTTTTGAAACCGCCTCAAGTTAGGCAACACGTTACACGACCGATCTAAGCAATTTTTAAATGATTTCGTTTACACGTCATAATACTGCTATGCTATTGGTTCTAAGTCGGCAAAAGTAAGGAGCCTACTTTCAATACTTTGTCGCGTGTACATTCAATTTAATTATGTTCACTTATCAACCTTTTAAAAATAATATCGTTCGACGTGTCCAGATACATAAAATAATAATGCTAGATCTCCAAGCTAAAAAATGGAAAATTTTATTTGATAGTATTTCCTGTGCTCTTATCTTATTGATCTATAACAAATAATTAATAATAGTCCTTTTGTAATGTTTTCCACCTTGGGGAACTACACTTACATTATATTTACATAATATAAGTACATTACAGCTCCTTCGTCTCATATGTTTGAACTTAAAAAGTGATAAATACAAAAATCAACGTATTACACAAACATAACAATTGTAGTTTTTGGCAAAAATACTGAACAATCCTCTTAAATTATATAGTTAATAATTAGAAAACATTCAATTAACAATTGAAAATTCTTCGAAATTAACCATTAAAATATCAAATTTAAATTTACTATCACAATGCAAACAAGTTAGTTTCGCTGATGTGATGTGATTACAGATACCTCATTTGTTAAATAATATGCTTATATCGGTTTAACGAAACGGAATAAATTGATTCAATTATTCGAATTTTACATTAATCAAAATTATTTTGATTTTTAATGATTAAATTTATCTTCAGAAAAACGGTTTACCAATGAGAAGTCCAATTTTAAGGCTTTTAACAAATATATTTATGGAACATCGAGAAGAACAAGATTTTCAAGCAAATTCGTCCACGAAAATCATATTTGGTTCCGTTTTCTTGATGATATTGTCGTATGTCTTAATAGTTCAGATACAGAGAGCTCTAATAGCTCCTCTGGATAACAATAATTGCACCAAAGAGATTTCGATTAATAAACAAATTGCACACAGTATGTAACACAGAACTACTCTACACACCATTCAAAAACAAGAAAAATTAGAAATTAGAAATTCAAAAATTTCAATCGAAAGACCACTCTGACCATGTTAAATATATTTAAATTCCTTATTTCGGAGAAAATTGCTAAAACTAGAATCGGTATAAGTGCGTCTAAAGTAATTTATAAAACAACAAAAAACATTTTCAAAACCTTACTCAGCGCAGAAGATAGAACTAGCGATTTGTTAAAAACGTATATTCGCAAATTTAATCGTTCACAGTGTAATTCTGTATACGTAGGCCAAACAATTAGAAATGTTCATACCAAATACAAAGGACGCATAAAATCATACAAATATAAATACCCAATCAAATTTAGCTAAATATTTATTAGAGCACAACCACACATTCATATCAAATAATACAATAACATTTTTACACCTCTGTGATGATAAACGTAAACTGGATATACTCGAGGCCTTTCAAATTTTCAAACGCATTTTATCAAATACGCTTTTAAAGAATGAACAAATCGAGCTCATGCTATTGGGACTTTTGAAATAGAAGACCAGAGCCAAGTTGCAAATCAAAATACAGTGTACTGCGTCAATAAACTTGTGATTATTATTATTTTAAACTAAAAATATGTATTTGAAAAAAGTAAGACACGAAACAATAACCAAATTTTTATTTCTAAGCTAACTTTGTTGTACTGGAAATACGAAAAACATGAATTATATTTTAATTTCCTTTTTCATTACAGAGCTACAAAAAATGAACATTTTGAAAATGCTTCTGAAAGTGATATTCATTGTAGTGCTGTTTCATGAAATACAGTCAGAAATTGACTGTTCAACATATGGCCATACAATGTACTGCAGTGAATTTACTTTACTCCACGGAGAACATCTGGAGATAAGCAACGAGAACCAAAAAATAACAAAAATATTTTTATACAACTGCACAATTGCTTCAATTCCAACTGAATTTTTCATGAATTTTACGAACGCCGAAATAATTAATATGAAGCACGTAGGAGCTTCCATGATTGAACCTGACGCTTTCAAGGGAATGCTTCATTTAAAAAAATTGGGTCTCAGTGGCAACGACATACCAGAATTACAAGCAGATATGTTCGATGACCTCGAAAGTTTGGAAGAACTGGAACTCCCTTTCAACAATCTAATTGAAGTGAAGTCGGACACCTTCAACTCCCTAAACAAGTTGAAATTCTTGGACCTGTCTTACAATGACATTGAACACATACATCCAGAGAGCTTCCTATCGCTCACCAATTTACAATGTTTAAACCTTTCTGCCAACAACGTTCGAGGGCTAAAACCAGGAATTTTTCATTCCTTGAAGAATCTTGCTGAGTTAGAATTAAACTACGGTTACTTTTATACACTTCAAAAAGATTTGTTTGAGGGCTTAACAAATTTGAAATATTTGTCCTTAAAGGCATGTGCAATTCACCAATTAGACGCCGATTGTTTTTCCGATATGCCTATTTTAGCTCACCTTAAACTGGGCTATAATCACCTTCAACATATCACTACTGGAGTTTTTACTAATCTGTTCAATTTAGAAACTCTTGAACTTAACCACAACGACCTGCTTACCTTTTCCAAAACGGACATTTATGGTTTAACCAAGTTAAAAAGTTTATATATAGATAATAACAAGATATCCCGACTTAATATGGAAAATTTGCTATCCCATCTGCCAAACTTGAAATATGTTAAAATAAACAATAATACCTGGGAATGTGGTAATTTGAAATATATAATCGACACATTTAAAAACTACCATGTGAACATATTAGATAATAATACTCAAAAACAGGTAAACGTGGATGGAATAGCTTGTAATGAGAGTGTGGCAGAGATGGATAAGATAAGCTACGAAACTGCTCTTCCACAACCTATCACTAAATTGGACACCAATTCTGATAACAACATTAATAATAGTTCTCATTTAGGCGACCATATAAGACATTATTTTGAAAAGTTTGAAAAAGAATATAAAAATCATTCTTCTAAACTTACGATCATTAATGGGGTTGTTGTAGGGGTATCACTTTTTGTTGTTATTTTACTCTTTGCTATGCTAGGCTTTTTCTGTTATCGTCGTAACACAATGAAAATAAATGACAACTTTGCTGTGCGGTATAACGACGTTGGTCTTATATCTGACTGTGCGGAGTAGTAAGCTACTATAGTAAATTTAAAAATGTAGCAGGAGGATAAAGTTTACAATTGTAAGAAGAAAAGTGAGCAATATGTCTGAATTTAACAATAATCATAAAAACGTAGTAAACTAGGCGAAAGTGTTCGTAACGTTGCTAAGTTTTAATTTGTATTTATAGATACTGTCTTATATTGTATAACATATTTGAAATAAAAATACTTGGCTCATTTACCACTTTGCACTGTTTGAATGTTGTATTACATTATTAATTCAGAAAATTTATATAGTTTAAAAAGCGCATTTAATAAAAGCTGTAACTCTTACATTTGATGAAAAACGATCTGTCTCATTGGGTAGTTAGCTGTAAGAAGCTAAAAATTGTTCGGAACTGACAAAATGCAGCTTTCGTATTAATGAACCTGATTACATATTCATAATTTTGAAAATTTTTAGATAACGATCACTATAAACTAGCAACTACATTCTTCCTAATTTTACTAAATTACATTGGAGATTTATTTTAAGGTTATGTTTGTAGCTGTTTTAAAATTCTCCCCAGCTTCCTTCAGATCTTGAAAATTGTTAATTTATGAAACACATACCGATAATATAGAAACCAAATCGAAAGGCTGCCAAATTAGTTGAATATAAAAGATTTTACATTTACTTTAAATAATTGCATTAACACAGTCATTTTGAATTTTATGCCCTTCTTGTAAAGCTTGAGTTTCGTTAAATTCTGTAGAAAATAATTATTCTTAGCTATTAAAAAAAGAAGCGTTACAAAGGATTACGGAGATTAGGCATACATTTCTTTTGCTCGTAAGCTTTCTTGTGATATTAAATTGATAAACTTGAAAATGCATTTCTAGGTCATACTTTCGAAAGTTGCTTAAATATTGCGAGACCATGATTCTTCTTTACTGGAGATGAGTAGTTCCGCTTCGATTTGTTTATGAAACTAACATAGCAATTCTAGCTCAATAAAAAAAATACCCATGATCTGTTAAAAACTTATAATTGTAAAAAAACATGTTACTTGTAAAATAGTGTAACTTCTGGGGTGGCTGAGTGGTAAGACAGCCAGACTTTGGATGTAATAGTCCGAACGCTTCCCGGTTCCTCCTCATATTACCGTCGCATTAGAGGAGTAACAAAACCATAAACAAAAAGATCCACACACGAAGCAAGTCAAGCACGGTTTCGCAATAATACCGTAACCCACAGAGTCGGACCCTCTTGTGCTTACCACAAACTAGCCTAGCTTTGCGTCACACAGCCTTTACACTGCACAAACAGTACAGACGAGGATTACGATTATGAAATGATGAAACGATAAAGTAGATAGTGTTAGCACTGATTCTCGGACGACAGGTCCCCGGACAAAAGGTACCCGGACGAAAGCACCCGGATAAAATAACCCCGGATAAAAGGCCCCCAGACGAAACGTCCCCTGACAAAAGGTCCCCCGCAATAAGGCGTATTGATATTTTGTTACAAGGGAAGAAAGTGATATTTTTATCACGAGGGTGCCGTAACAAGGGGAAAAAAGACACTTTCTTCCTGAGTGAGTTTCACATAATTATGATTTTTTCGTCGACCTTAAATTTATCAAAACTGTTTCATTTTAAAATTAAATTAAAAATCGACTTTGCAACTAAAATGCCTTTAGTACCCATCCCGGTATCCAAAACGTATCCAAGGAAAAAAACAATAAAAGCGGGAGACAAAATTGCTTTGTTCTCCGGCAAGAAACAATTGTCAACTTTCGATCCCAAAAGGAGGATCGAAAAAATTAAAAATAAAAATTTGTAATAATTGATAACCATCTTTGTTGTAAACTTTTATTATAATATTTAAATGTTAATACAGTACCTATACCTACACAGTAAACTTTAATGGTTAATAAATTATATTAAATTAATCTAAGCAATTGCA
>JABXWE010060610.1:0-12442 GCA_014611495.1 Limonius californicus
TCAATATTAATCTTTACATAATCAAGTGGCAGTCAGTCACTTATCGGCAGATACGTGCAACATTAAAGTTCTCGTTATTGTTTCCATGAAATTCTGTTTTAAAGATATGAACTTTAACACTCTCGTACAAGAAATCTAAGCTCCAAATACGTACTTTTTTTTTTGAAGATTTGTATTAAGCATTCATAAAGGAAAAATTCTACCTGAAGCTTTTAAGGCATTTAAAGGACACCCTGTATAAAAATGCAAAACTACAGGTACAGCTCCATGAAAATACCGACAAAATTAAAATATAAAGAAGAGTAAGTCAAGGCGATAATATGTCAGCTGAATTATTTACATTAGTATAAGAAGATGCCTTTAAACGTATAGACTGGAGAGGCAGGGGGTTAAATATTGCAGGGGGATCCTTACACCACCATGATGATATTGTGATCATAACGAAGACAAAAGAAGAACTGAGAAGTATGCTGATAGATGTACAGACAGCATCAACAAAGAAATAAACTTTAAGACAAAATATATGACTAATGAAGAAAAACAGGAGGAAGAAGCTGAAGCTGAGGAAATAATAATACAAAATGACCAAATTGAAATAGTCTCAAAGTATGTGTACCTTCGGCAAACAATAACAATTGGGAAAAATAATCAGAAACTTGAAATAGACGAAAGGATAAGACAAGATTGGGCAGCGTATGGGAAATTAAAATACATAATGAATATGGGAATACCCATCTCCCTCAAATCGGAACTATATAATCAATGTATACTGCCAGCTGTAACGTATGGAGCAGAGACCTGGATCCTTACAAAAGTATTACAAAACAAACTAGAAGTACATCAGAGAGCAATAGAGAGGAAAATAATAGGAATCACATTCAGAGACCATAAGACTAACATATGGATAAGACAAAAAACAAAAGCAGAAGACGTCATTAGAAGGGTAGCGTCGCTGAAGTGGGAATGGACAGGATATGAGGCTAGAGGAGTAAACAAATGGAGTGGAAAGATAATTAGATGGAGGCCATAGGGAGAAAAATGAAAAGTAGGAAGACCCCAAATGAGAACTACTGACGATATAAAGAAAACCGCAGGACCAAACTGGTACGACGTCGCACAAAAATGAGAAAGTTGGAAAAACATGAGGGAGGCCTATATCTAGCAGATACAAAATGGCTAAAATTAAGAAAAGAAAAGATCGCTAGTCAATTCTCGGTGCCTTTATAATCGCATCTATTTCGATCGTGTCAAATGCCTTTCTAAAAGCCACAAAGGCCGTCCACAGAGAGATATTATCCCATATCCCATTTATACCACTGCAACGAATACCCGATATAAAAGACTGTTTTTTATGACGTCCAAGAATATCGAACTTGAATAAAGAGGAAAAAGAACTAAAGATCCAACTGCAAAACTCAGCAAAATTGTTAGTTGATCAAGTAGGAGATGCGAAAAAGAAATCTTTACTAACCAATGCCATAACAAATATAATGACAAAGATGGAGTAGAATTTTTCAACAATGATGAAATATCCGGATTCGGAGATTATTTGAATTTAAAAGATGCGAAAACAAAAAATAACAAAACAGAACAGCATATTTTCAATGTCATTGTGAACGGGAAAGAAATAAGTATAAGAAAAAATACTCTTTGTTGGCTTTTAGATAAAAATAAAAACAAATTATCTTCGGATAGAATGCTCCGAGTAAGATCTTTTCCAATTGAAAAAATGACAAACAATCCTGTGATTAATCCTATCAAGCCAAAGATTCATATCAAAATCGATAATTATTATGCTGTATATTTGATTGAAAATGGTATGGTGGACGAATAACTAAAATATCAGATAATTCTGAGTATGAATTGAAATTTCTAACTGAGCGACACAATTTTTCAAACGGATTAGAAGAGTTTACGTGGCCAAATAAAGAAGATATTTCGGTGGTCTGTGAGGATTACATTTTCTATGGCCCAATTAGTCTGATAGGCACTTTGCCTTTTTAAATAAGTGACACCGATAGAAATACTATAAATAGTATCAATTTACAGAACTATTAAGTCTGACACTACAAGAAAGTGATTATTTATTGTATTTTAGGTTCTTTATATTTTTTTACGAAGAGAACATTTTTTTATTTTCTTTGTTTACCAACAAAAAAAATTTTTTTTTTATTAAATGTTGTATAAGGAAAAGAATGTTGTATATTTTCATCTTTTCTCACACTCCCTACATATATTTCCAAAAAATTTAAATTTTGCTTCTAACAAACTCAATCACACAGCCTGAAATGGAAAGTGCACTTTTAAATGCTGTGCCATAAACTTATAAGTACATTTCAAAATATTTCCATAAAAACGAAAATGCACTACTAGTATACTCTTACGAAAACATCCAAAACACTTTCATAAAAACGAACATTCACTGCCAGTACACTGCCAAAACACTTCCAATACACTTCCAAAACACTTCCAATACACTTCCAAAACACTTCCAATACACTTCCAAAACACTTCCAATACACTTCCAAAACACTTCCATGAAATTGGAAGTGCACTTCCAATAGTGATGTACAAAACACTTCCATTGATATTTACCCCTCGAAGAATATAGAAGTAAGTGAATACAAGACAAAAATTGACCATTTTTACTTTTTTCTAAGCTTGACATGCAGAAGCTTAAATTATTTCTATGGTAAATAATTATGAGCAAACAAATTAAATGAGTTACATTACTGGGAGCAACTTGAAGAGTTGAAAAGTAAATAGTTTTAAAAGGCAAGTAACAGTGGGATAATTATAATAAACCGGATAATGTATAATCAAGATGCATTAATAATAATTTCAAAATAGTTTACATTGGTAAATGCAGGGTGCTTTAGGAGGAATAATAAAAAATTAGGAGGTGGTAGAGTGAATCATTTTGAATAGAAAAGTTCATGTAAACATTTGTCCAATTCTCAATGGTTATGGAGATACAGCTGTTTGAAGTTGGCGGGTACGCGATGCACGCGTACGTCGGAAACGGACACATGCACTCAGCACTCTGAATGTCTGAATAACATGACAGTGACAGTTGGAGGCAGTTGCTATGGCTATAAGGATGGGAATGTTCTTTCAGCATGTCGGAGCCCCTGCACTTGCTAGCCGTCAGGTGGCACTTCATCTATATATAGTATTCCCCGAAAGATAGATCGGCCGTTATGGTTACGTCCATTGGCCACCAAGGTCCTCAGATCTTACCCCCTTTAGATTTTTGTCTGTGGGGATGTATGAAAAGCGAAATCTACACAGAAAAAGTAAACACAAGAGACGAATTAGTCCTTCGCATTATGAATAGTACTGCTCTCATAAAATAACGTCAAGACGACCTTATAAGAGCTACACGTGATATTGTTAAGAAAGTTGAAAAGTGCATTGAAGTCTGTGGTGGAATTTTTGAACAACTACTTTGAACTATTGCAAATCATTCTTGTGTTTTATACCATTTAAATAATCAATAAATGCTCAACACCTTCTGTGAAGCTTGTGGGTAACATTCAAACAGCCGTATTCCATAACCATTGAGAATTGGACACGTGGTTATATGAACCTGAATATAGTTCATAGTACCTACCTCTTAAAATGTCTACTATTCCACCTGAAACACCCTGTATAATGTTATTTATTAAATCAGTGGCGTAGCAAAGGGAGCAGTTTTGTGGTTAAAATTTCATCCCTTTTCTATAATTTGTTAGTAATTTTTTATGTACCTAAAATGATTTAATGTGGACTAATCAATTTTTAGAGGCGGCCGTGGCTTGAGGTTAGCGCTTCTACGCTGAAGGTCCTGGTTTCAATTCCCAGTACCGGAACATCGGATTTTTAACGGCCGTTCTTCCTCGCAAGGCAATGGCAAACCAGTGGGGTATTCTGCCTAGTAAATTTTCTCTGGAGTAGAAGTGTTTACACTTCCCGTGGTTCGGAGCCCACGTTAAGCTGTAGCTCCTCTATGTCTGTGTCACACTAAACGCACAACACAGGCATAGGAGAGAAGATCGCTCGTCTTGTAGGAGATAAGCGATCGAAGAAGAAGAAGAATCAATTTTACATAGATTAGTTAATTTATAAATCCATTTCTCTTAATGATATGCAGTCAGTTTGTAAATGTAACGAATTCTTTAAGATAAAACCTCCCGCATGTAAATATCATAACAATGCTACTGATTAAGAATATATTTAAATAGTTTAATACTTTGGGGGTTAATTTAATATCATTCAATCATAATTAATGTTCACTAACGCCGTTAAACATATTAGTTTTTCATGGATTACGATATTGTTACAAATACTTACTTAATATTCTGGATATTGTGATAGTTTTCTACATAATTGGATGGATGGCTGGAACATCCAATAACCCCTGTACATTACTAGCATTAAGTAAAGGCTATCGTTAAATGGTATTTGCAAATGTTAATTGCTTTTAAAAATCATCATTAGCAGTGCATCTTGCTTTTTGAAAGCTTTGAAGAGCTTTTATTCGTAAGAATGTCGCTTCATAATTATAAAACAATTTAAGAGAAAAGCGTAAGCAGCCTTTATTGTAAAAAAGACACCCGGGGCTGCTGTTACTGCAGACACCTTTTTGTATCTTAAAAGTTTCAATTGTTGAGATAACTGAGAATAGTTGAAAAGGTTTCCAATTCAGAAATTGGTGCTTCAGCAGTTTCACTTAACGCAGGTGTAGAAAAACTATCGGTTGAGTTTCAGTTTCCATTTCTTTGCATCTGCTAAAAGGCTCTCTCCAATTTTGCTAAGTATACGCCCTGCATGTTTACAAGTTTTACATTCCCATTTTAGAGAGTTGAATGTGTGCAGTTGAAAGCTACGTGCTAAATGCCTCGATTTTATTTTCTCAGCAAGCACCTTTTAAGTATCAAAGCGGAAATAATCAATTTTGACGGTTATGTAACGGTTTTTATAAAAGATATTTGGCCAAAACGTATAAAACTGCGTAAAAACTTAGCTGTTACGCGAAGGCACCCGATAAACAATAAGAAAAGAAAGCTTCATAATACGTAGACAATAGCGGCCACAAAAAGAGGAGAACAAAAATGAAATTGAGACATATTCGGGGACCATAATCGCCACACGCTCGCAAAGTTAATGTTCCGTATTCTTGTGGATATGTCGACAATATGGCCAGAGTGGCCAGACTCTACTTTATGGACCATCACCATTAAGTGAGTGAATCCAAAACCTCCTATTTGCAATGAATCAAAGCTGTTGTTAGGAAGAAACAACCACGGAAGATTGAGGGCGTTTTCAAAAATAAAGAAAGAACATCATTCCACTAACAAAAAAATAGTTTGATCGGAAATGTTAAAATTATATTTGCTGAGAATGGCAATTTTTGAGATTCCGTCATATAATCGTTATGTGTTTTGAAATTAATATTCACTAGCTAAACCTGTAGGCTACGTAGCACGTTTTTTTGTTAGTTTTGACAGCTTCCTCGCCATTTTCTATTTCAGTGAAACATTCTGTGTTTGTATTGCCCCGATTATTTATGGTTGTAGTATATTGATATTTTCACTGTTTAGTTTCATTTTAAACATGCGTTAGCGTAGCGGTTTGTAAGTCAAATTGTTGCTTATCAGCTGGACACTGTCCTGAGTTCAGAAATATCGAATTCTATACGTCCGTTGCTCTCGGAAGGCAGAGCCAAACTACCGTGGTGCTTTTGCTAATATCATCTTAATTGGATATGAAGTACAAGGCGTTTCCCACGAGTCGGAGATCGTATTAAACCGTAGGTCCCCTATGCTCGTGTACAATATTTTACATACACACCACGTGCATAGGAGAGTTAGTAGGTCTTTGGAAATACATAACCAGGATGAGAGGGCGAGAGAGAAAGAAAGATACAGAGAAAGAGGAGTGAAGAGTTGCAAAAGAAAGGATAAAAACAGTGTAGTTTTAGTAGAACTCTATCAAACATAATGCAAAAAATACCATTTAGCATTTTTGGAGGGACTGATAGTACCTCTTAAGGGATAAAATAACCCTAGTGATGGTTTCAACATAGTTTTTGTGATTATGGTGGGAAAAATAATATTCGTAGAAGATTTTGAGTTGTTGCAACTCACTGTTAAAATTTGCTAATAACAGCCTCTAATACAGGGAGATCATTAATATCAATTCAAAAAAACTACTTCTTACGGTGTTATTAAAATTTTTTTAACACCACATTATGATATTAGCTACACAACTATTGACATTTCATAATAATGTGGTTTGTGTTTATGGTGGGAGGCGGCCGTGGGCTAGAGGTTAGCGCATTAGACTTCTACGCTGAAGGTCCTGGGTTCAATTCCCAGTACAGATTTTTAACGGCCGTTCACTCTTGCAAAGCAATGGCAAATCAGCGTGGTATTCTGCCTAGTAAGTCTTCTCTGGAGTAGAAGTGTTTACACTTCCCGTGGTCCAGAGCCCACGTTAAGCTATAGGTCCTCTATGTCTGAGGCACTCTAAACGTGCAACACAAGTATAGGAGAGGAGATCGCTACGTTTCTTAAGAGATAAAGCACTCTATGAAGAAGAAGAAGTTTATGGTGGAGATTGGCATTTAATAGCGTTATTTAAAAGTTAATTTATTCGTGTCATAGATATTTTATATAGTCAGTAAAAATAAGATGAACGTATAAATTTGAATGACTTCGTTGCCTCACATCATACTATACCCAGATTGAAAGTAAATATTGACAACACGCATGTGGAAAAAAGTTTTTTTTATTGCTACTGATGATCTCTCTGTATTTGGTGATAATTATTATTTTTTAATACCTCTTCAAATTTGCCGTTCCAGGATTTTAACTCCTTCATACTTAGTAGTGTCAAAATGTTGATATTTATGATATGAGTAGTTATTTAAACGATATTAAGTTTTACCATAACGATGCCACGCGATCGTGGGCATCGGTGTGTTTAAATTTAATTGGAAACGAAATTCTATAATGCAAGTCAGTAAGTTAATTATTTTACAATCAAACTTTTACTAACAAATAAATGAACTGAAGACAGATGTAGTGTATGCGTAACTGCCAAACCAACATGTAAACATTTATTTTTTGATTATAACTGCGCCGTATGGATCTCTTTCTAACGTTTGCTTTAAGCAAATTGCTTACAGTAAATCGTCGACGTTAATCTGTACTGAAGCGATATATGCAAATACATATAACCGTCGGCAACCATTTCCAAGGAGCGGGATACTTGAGTAACCAATGACGCTGTCTTAACCCTTAGTCGGGAGGTGATATATTTTTCTCGGAAATTTTGAAATCGCTCCTGCGAAAAGGACATTGGAGCCGGGGTGGCAAGGTTCCAGGTATGTACCCTCCATTCAATGTACTCGATGGCGTGGTGGCGGTCGCTACCCTTTCAGTGAGTACCTGCGAGTTATTGGGGTTGTGGTAGCTTCTAGTATACCATACAGATTCACTATCATACAATCAGTTTGGCGTGAAACCAATGGAAATGTGACAGCCAACAATTAGCACTCGAAGCAAACTATACGTATTCGGCTGACAGTGACGGCTTGTGCGGTCATGAAGATAAATGTTCTGAGAATCACTAAACATTAATATATTGAACTGGTAAAATCGACCCCGCAACGGGACAATAAAGTTTTTTTACCAAACTACCTAGGCCGCACGAAACAATCTATACTCCGTTCCATACTTCAGAGTCAGTACGGCTAGGATAGGGCTGTGCAATCCTTATGAGAGATTTCTTGTCGACGTTGCCAGTTCTCGGCAACAAGTGATGTTCTAAGTTTACGTATTTTAGTCAAATCGGAGGTTCCCAACATGTTTCTCATCCGATGGTCGATGTCCGAGTTTGTAAGATATCTACTTACAATGAATATCAAATTTTCGGAGTAATATTGCCGCAATTATATTATATTATAAAAAAATATCTCATGCCTATTTTCTTATTTAGTTATCCCAATGAATAAATAATAAGTGTTTGATTCCTTTTTTGCACTTTAAACGCTTCCTAACAATTTAAAGGTACTTACTTTCTAATGGTGCATAATGGCACACAATTAAGGATAGCAGTGACCACAATGAATAACAGAAAATATTTGTTTAAGAATGTAAAATACGTTACAGACTTAATGAAATGCCCTGTATATGTAAAACAAAATTGTTATTAAGTCCTTAGTGTAAATAAATATTATATGTGTAATTAAAAATATTCGTTGTTTTTTTGTTATAAATACATGTATTTTTTTAAGTTGTTTTTATTATTATATTATGAAAAAAAAAATTAAACTACCACCCATCAGCGAGGAATGCTTTCTAAAAACGTAGAAACAAATTTAAGCTAATGAGTATGACCAGCACGTATTTTTCAAAAAATTTGTTTGAATACCGCTGACAAAAATGTGGTTAGTAAAGGAAAAGGCATTAGTACGTGATTAGTACTTGTTAAGCGCTCAGGAATACAAAAGCAGGATTTATTTATGAATGACAGGTGTAAACTCATTTACAAACAGTTTTGTGCTGAAATATGGCTACATCGCTTTGCATTAAAGCCCATACTGACTCTGAAGTGTGGAACGGACAATAGAGGGGCGCATGCGGCCTGCGGCCCGTGGGTTGCCGACCCTGCTGGACACATAGACATTACTTGTAAAAGCTGAGAGGTGAAAAGAATATGGGATTAACTTATATACTATATGAACTTGTGTGATAAGATTTGCTTGTCAATTAATTTTGGAAAACAATTATATCTGTGTGGCCATTTTAGATATAGAGAAAATGTTTCGTTGTCGCCATAAATTGATTATTTAGTAATAGAACCTTGTATATAATTTAGCTGGTGTATCGTACTGTGATTTTTAATGGAACGCACTTCTTTATATCTTCATGTTACTTTGATTATATTTTTTCCTAATAAAATAATCAAATCTTCAGTCTTTTGGTAGTGGAAAGTGTATTTTAAGGGCTGAAAAGTCCGTGGTGGTATTTTCGTATAAACTTCCACAATAGAGTGCGAAGAATAACATTTCTATAAATATAGTACAACCCGGTTGTATTGAACTCTCGCTTATTTTGAACCGTTATAGATCTTTGGTTTTTATGCATTTCTTTCTTCATAATTTATTACTTTGTTGGATGTAATGCATTTCAGCTACAATAAACCATTTTTGGTGGCTAGTAGTGGTTCATTATATCCGGACACCACTGTATTCAGTGTTTAGGTTGTGAAAAGCGCATTTAGAAATATGAAATATCTTTCAGGGTGGTTTTAACACAATTTGCCCGAATAGGATGCGAACAATAGGATTTATGTAAATTTTTGCTTTCGAAGTAAACATAATTTTAACATAATTTTACTAAAAAGGATGTGTAATAATTATCGAAATTATACAAATTAGAAGAATTAGTTCCTATTCCGTAAGTACGAGATGAAAACTTAAACTAGTTCTAATTTTAAATAGTGTATGAAGGACTATGTTCTTCTAAGTACTGTAATGAATAATAGATACAAATACAGTGTTCGTCGCCCAATTTTACTAATGAAACTTTAATAACTTTCTATGCATCTGCTATGTTACCATTGTTATGGTACTATTCAGCCGAAAACTCATTTTGGATGTTAATTTAACTAGAGTGGATATTTATGTAAGCAACTGTGGAACAAACAAAATATTTTCGTGCATTGCATGCAAATTGGCCGCTAATTACAAATACCAAAATTAGAACCTTTGGATGGTCCACTCACGTATTTTTAATCTAAATTAAATCTTTACTTATATGATTTTGTTTTTCATAATTCTATGTATGGAATCATTTAAATAAAATCGATATTAAAAAGTTGATTGCGTATTTGCGGCAGACTAATAAAACAGCAGATAAAGTGAAAATACATTCACGTTTCATCAGAAATGATAAAACTGCCAAAATGGGCTAAGAAAATGGAAACTCGGATACCTGGGTTGTATAATCAAGTGGATAATTAAGCCGCGATAACATCGATTTTAAGGTCTCTTTAATAATGCAGGCATTCTGTATGTTTGCAATGAAGTTTGTCTCGAACAATGTTGGTTAGCGGAACCTGTGGGTTCTCCACTGGGAACACCCAATGAGGGAAACTGAGGGGGAGGGATTTGCGGAAAACCTCAGTGCACGACAGCTCCCGTAACTTTCAAACCCGTGGAGTCACTTCAAAGTTACTCATAGGTATAAGGGATGCATTACACACACAGGAACGTGGCCTCCCGCTGCAAGAAATATGTTGATATACAGGGTGGCTTCACGAAGTACATTTGGGAATTGAACGATACGTGCAACGAAAGCAAAGCATCTTCGTATGTAAAAATTTACTTCTACAATGTAGCATTTCTTTAGAAGAATTTAACATCCATGGAAGCACTTTATTTTGGAGTATCAATATAACTTCTTCGAATTACTGCAGGAAATAACTTAAAAGCTGAAATCACCAATTGAAGATGTTTCTGAAATATCAGAAATGTCTGCTTAGAGGAACAATAAAAAAATGTTTTGTAGGCAATAAAATTATATCAAACAATAATAAATAATTATGTTTTTTGAATTATCTGTTAAATATGATACATTTACTAATTTTTGTTTTGAAGTACTACTTATGTAATGAATTACAATAATGTAAAAACCATTTGTTGGAAAAACATTGTTAGAAGTGAAAAAGGCTCCGTAGTACGTACGGGTGGTTTTAAACATAACTTCGTCCATATCGTGGCTTGATTATTAATAAAGAATCTTTGATGAGAGTCACCTCTGATGTTTGAGTTTCCGTATGAGATTTTATAACCAATGGGTGACTAACGTGTATCAAGTAAGTCTACCGTTAGTGTCTATCTCACCTAAAAATTCTGTTCTAGCTCATTTTTCTGTGCCACAAATGCATATTTTGGAAGCGATATACTCTATTACCTATTGTTCTATATAACCATTAATCGCTGTTTATATTTGGAAAATTACCGCAACGCACATTCCAAAATTTACCCGACGTTAAATAATCACTGATTGTTTCTAATAGTATACTAATTGTATAAACGTTTTGTCGTCCTAAAAGATCCCAATATTACACATTAATAAGTATGAGAATACGTACTTATAGTAAATTTTATTGTAACAATAATTGCGTAAGCAGCATATCCGACTTTTGTTTTTTGAAAGTAAGCATACCCGCTAACGTAAAGAAGATATACCTCAGTGCGGTTGATATGGAAACACTGGATTATGCGAGCATAGAACCAAACCTACCGGAACTAATGTTCAGTAAACAAGCATAAAGTAGAAATTTTCCAAAATGTCTAAAGGTCTTAATTTTTAAGTCAAGGAGATAGGTAAAACTGATGGGATTTACAATATACTTTAGTAATAAAAAATTAACTTTAAAAAAAATTACCGTAGAAACATGTCCAACTTTAGTCAAACTCTAAGCATTTTTCAAAAGTGTACTATTTCATTAAATTCTTAATAACTCTGTACACACAAAATTTTATTAAAATCGGAAGATCTGACACAGCACAAAATTAAGAATTCTCAAAAATTTGCGAATGGTCCGATCTTCCGTTTGCAGATAAATAAGAAACATGTAGGCTTTCAACACTCTGTTACGGTGGATAATACAAATTCTAAAAGTAGTTAACAAGGCATACTTTTTTCGAAAATATCAATCTTTAATATTGTTTTATGAATATTGTATAATATATCATCCTTACTATTTTTACCTTTCGGCGTGATTCTAATACTTAAAAACTTTTAAAAAGGTGAAAGTATATTTGATATGAGTTGATTTTTTTTGAGTAGTGGGGCATTATATTTGAAATTTTTAAAATTCCCTAAAACCATATAGAGGAATTTCGTTTCATAAGTATACAAATATTCAAAAAATATTTTGGTAGCGTTAGAAAATTTAATCAGAAGCCCTGGAACCATATTCGACTATTAATTGTTTTATTATCTATATTAAACAATTTAAAATTTATGTTAAAGCAGAAATGAAAAAAATTATAACGGTCCCAATTTCAAAGTTAAACAATTCGGCAAACAATCAATTGATTTGCATTAAGTCTCTTTATAATATCACTGACTAACAATAATTAGCTTTTCCGAAAAATGCTATAAAAAAATATGTTTATTATCCGCTGCTAGTTTCAGCTTCTTACAAAAGCATACTGTAAATAGATATTTCCGTTAAGATTCTAAAATCGTATTTTGTCATCAAATACATCATTTTGCTATATAGGGTGTCCCAAAACGTACCGGAAATATTTCAAGGATGAATACCAGAATTTATTTAGAGTCGAATAGTCCATATAAACATATGACCTAAACGTAACCGTTAACGAGTTATTGTTTATTTCATAATTTATGTGGCTAAAATTTTAGTTCAGCAGATTTTT
>JABXWE010060613.1:0-13105 GCA_014611495.1 Limonius californicus
GGGAGGGAGAGGGAAGGTGAGAGAAGGAGAAAGAGACGGGGAGGGAGAGGGAAGGTGAGAGAAGGAGAAAGAGACGGGGAGGGAGAAAAGGAGCGAGAAGAAGGGGGCGGGAAGAGAGAGAGAGAGAGATATATATATTGAACTTGTTGTATTAACACAATACGATATTTGAAAGATTGTATTAAAAATTAACTAGTGTGTGACTACAAATCATCAGTTATTTAAAAAAAAGAAAAGTGGTAAAGGCACTTGGCTTTAGAGCGAATCTACCGAAAGGTGCTCGGGTTCGACTCCCGAATGTGTGTGTTTTTAATTGTAAGTAGTGAGGTTCATACGAATTTGACAGTTTCGGTAAAAACAAGGAGCAGGAACTTTAAAACAAATGTGGAAACATACACGAATGATAGTTTCAGGTTAGTTTCTAGCTTAAGTTTACGTATTCAACATCTACAATTTCCAATAAAACCGTCACTTAACAGTAACATTAATTCAAACTAAAGCCCGATATATTTAATATGCCATAACAGAGACCATTCAAAATTGAAAAAAAGAAACATCCGCAGCTTAATGGATCTATTTTTAAAATACATCATTCAGCATGTTTGCAGTTTAAGTTGAATTCAAGCAGCGATATTCCAGTTTAATAAGTCATTAAAGCTACACCTACCTAAGCATATACGTAGCCAAACATTAATTTCGGCTAGAACAGACGGAATAAATTACGGTTAAGTACTTCGCTACTTAAAGCACAACTTTATGAAGAAACTCCTGTCATACAAAATTCATAAAAGTAATATATCTGAAACACAGCAGAAAAACTTTTTAATGTATTTTCAATTTCATAAGCCTTTGATACTACGAAAAGGGACCCAAACCCAGGGGCGGTATCTGTGGTGGGTCTCTTTAAACCCTGCTCTGAATTCACGTTGCATCGTTGCAAAATCGGCTGAACACTTCCTGGGGGCGCTCTACGGCGTGTTTTAAAACTTTGCTTTTAATTTTTACGAATAATGTTGAAATAAAGTTTTGCGAGAGAATGTTCGTGGACGTTTCCAATCGGCAACGTAAAACAGAAGTTTCGGCTGGTCAATTTGTGCGGTGCAAAAAAGAATGCTTTATTGCGGAAACTATTCCTGCGGATTTTTTGGTCAGAAAAATTGAAATATGCGCATTTGAAAAGCTTAAGCGGAATTCAGCGAGCTAAAACGCTTTCTGCATGCAGAACAACCCATAAGCTTTTATGAGGGTTCGCGGTATAAAATCTCGGCCTACTGTCTTCCATCAATATCGACACGAAGACCCCGCACGCATGTAACGAACGATGGCAATATAATGAGAAAAATGCTGTCGTTTGCTGCGCTAAAAACAATACGAACGCGAACTTATTACGCATTCATATGGAGTCAAATGTAATCATCCGAAGAAAACAAGAAGACAATAAACATCACAACATTCATAAATATTCTACATGTTCGTCTACAACGAGAACCCAATTGAGACTGCCAGTTCATGAATATTTATTTCTTAAAAATGTCAAAATAAAATACAGTAATTTTCAGTACTGCCTTAAAGTAGTTTACTAAATATAAACGAAACCGGGTTGAATAGCCCGCTAATCTAAAATGTAAAACAAAACTGATCAATGAACATGCTGCAGATTAATTAATTATTAGTCAGTTAAATTTTCATCGATGTCATTCTCGCTTTTTAAAGGATTAAAACTACTCTAGCAAAAAATATTATAACAATTACATTTAAAACTACGTAATTAATAAAAAAATACTAATCAGTTGTCAAGTCGCCTCACTATATCCTCTCCAAATGGCACTTCCAATACAACCTACTAATGTTCGGGAAGTCACTGCCGCAATTAACAGTTTAAAACCCAAAAAGTCACCCAGTTATGATCTCATAACAGGAGCTGTCGTTAAACAACTACCACAGAAGGCAGTCGAAGTATTAACATACATCTATAATGCGATACTCAAAACTGGACACTTTCCATCGCAATGGAAGGTGAGTCAAATTATTTTAATACTAAAACCTGGAAAGCCAACAGATGAGGTTGAATCTTACCGACCAATAAGCCTGCTGCCTATCCTGTCCAAGATGTTCGAGAAAATATTCCTAAAAAGACTTCAGATAGTATCGAAGAACTCAATATTATACCCCAACATCAGTTCGGATTTCGCTCACAACACTCCACTGTCGAACAAATACACAGGGTTGTGGAAACTGTAAACAACTCTTTCGAAAGAGGAGAATACTGCATGGCAACTTTCTTGGACGTTAGCCAGGCCTTTAATAAGGTCTGGCATCAAGGGCTGCTATATAAATTAAAGTCCAAATTACCTGCACCATTTTACCCAGTATTACAATCGTACTTAAGTAATAGATATTTTATGGTTAAATATCAACAACAGATAACAGACCTACGTTGCATACAATCAGGGGTACCTCAGGGTAGCGTCCTCGGGCCAACGCTGTACCTAATATACACCGCCGACATCCCAGAAACCGTAAACACCATCATGACGACATTTGCAGATGATACTGCCATCCTAGCTACAAGCAGGGAACCAGTATCCGCAACAGCGAAAGTACAAACTGCTCTGAATAACCTACAAATATGGTTAACAAAATGGTGTATTAAAGCAAAGAAACCAAATCACAGCAAGTAACTTTTACTCTACGACAGACGTGCCCGAATGTTACTCTAAATGGGCAACCGCTACCCCAAGCTGATATAGCCAAATACCTAGGTATGTACCTGGACCGCCGATTAAACTGGAGACATCACATCTTCACCAAACGTAAGCAGCTAGGACTTAAGTACTCCAAACTCTACTGGCTACTAGGGAGAAATTCACAATTGACTCTAACCAATAAACTATTAGTGTACAAAGTGATACTTAAACCAGTGTGGACATACGGAATCCAGCTGTGGGGTTCCGCGAGTACGTCAAACATTGAAATTTTGCAGCGCTTTCAATCGGAGACACTCAGAACTATTACACAAGCATCGTAGTTCGAGACCAATGAAACCCTACACAACGAATTAAGCGTACCGCGTGTGTTACAAGAAGCTAAGTGCTCGAGTGCCAAATATCTATCCCGCCTGCAAATTCATCCAAACCCACTAGCTGTTAACCTCTTAGATAATAGTCAAAGAATATATCGCCTTAAACGTTGTGATCCTTTAGATATAGGTAATCGATAGAAATTAAGCTGCATGAGTATACATACTAATAATCATAAGGTTTTTGTTCTTAATTAAATCTTTAATGTAAGATACTAACCACACTCTTGTTAATCATTAATTGTAATACCATTCGCTTATTGTCCCTGGATAGATTGTAAATTGCAGAAGAAAAAAAAACTATATCCGAACAAACAATAAGAGTTAATCCGGAGAAACCTCCTCGCTACTGCAAAATGAAATTTGATTCTGTACATAAGTACGCCCTTGGAGACCCATATAAAAAAAGTTAGTAACAAGTTATTGCTTTTATTGAAACTAGCAGAACCAGTAGGATACGCCCAACGCTTTTTAAACAACTTCTTAAAAAATAAATCAGCTGTGTATCAGTGTAAGATGTAAAATCGGCGACATACCTATATGTTTAGCGCCCTGGCGTAGGACTTATTAAATGCGCTGTTCCATTAAAAAATGTATTTTAAGAGCACAACTACGTAAAACGGTAGTATCTCCTTCTTCTGGCCATTTAGAATCCTGAATGGACATCACTCATATAACGGTTACTTCTAAACCGTTTCGATGTGTTTTTAGTAGTAGTGAAGCATCAAAAATACTTTTATATTCAGTCCAACTGGCTTATCATTATCCGTTTTTCAATAACTATGAAACCATGACCATAGTCTGGAGAAATAGAAACTCTTTTTCATTTCATATATAGAGTGTTTGTTAAACATAGGGCAAAAATTCAAGGGATTATTCCCTGGACTATTCTAAGAATATTTTGTCCTTTGATGATTTTTGAAAAGCCGCTTTGTTTCGAAGATACAGGACGAGAAAAATTTTCGACAATAACAACATTTAATTATCAAAAATTACATGTAAAGTTTCTTAATCTACAAGAACTGTTGAAAATGACTACCTCCAGCTACGATGCAAGAATCCAATCTTCTCCTCATTGACTGCCGAACTCATTCAAAAACACATTTTCCACTGGAGTAGAATAAACTAATGACTTAAGATGGCCCCACAGGAAATAATCCAGAAGGTTTAAATCCGGGGTCGAGCAGGCCATAAGTGAGGTCCACCTCGACCAATCCAGCGATCTCCGTATGTTACTGTTAAAAACTCACGAGCAACCACACTAAAATGCGCTGGTGCACCATCGTGCATAAGCCACATTGCATTTCTTGCTGCCAATGGTACATCCTCCAGAAACTCAGCTAGTCTGTTCCAAAAAGTTGCGATACACCTCGCCGGTAAGTCTTCCTGGTAGAAATACCGGTCCAATTAGCCAGTCACCCACAATTCCAACCCAAATGTTCAACCAAAACTGATGTTGAAAACAATCTTCAAGTAGCTCATGTGGATTTTGTTCAGCCCACACATGGTTATTGTGAAAATTCCTTATTGCATTTCTTGAGAAATTCGCTTCATCGGTAAAAAGAATCAGCGTCAGTAGTTGAGGGATTGACAGAATGGAATACGTGGAGGAAAATCAACAGGAAGTAGTGATTGAACGCGTTGTATGTGGTATGGATACAACAAATAGTCCCTAAGAATTTTCCAAATAGTCCCATTACTTACATCAAAATATTTGCAATTTTCGAGTAGAAGTACCTGGATCTTCCTCTATCATGTCCAGCACATTCTCTTCTACTTCTACCGTTCTTACTGTCACTGGCCTTCCTGGTCCTCCATTTCGTTTCAATGTGCCTGTTTCATGAAAACGTTGATGAATACTTTGGAAGGTTTTTCTATCAGGAACATTACGGTAAGGAAATCGTTCAATGTACAACCACCTAGCTTGTAATGAATTTCCATCAGCAAGTCCATAAATGAAATGCATGTCAGTCATCTCGGCGTTCGTATAGCGATTCATGATAGAGGACTTCACTAACAAAAGTTTAAGTATTAAAGACAGAAAATACACGTCAAACAGCCAAACGTCATTCAGTCTCAACAAATTCGACACACACAAAATGATCAATCACGAGACATATTTAAATGAAATCCACGTTTAAACTGATTTTCTTTTCAATGTCTGCACTTGCCAGCTGTTAGTGGATAAAGCAGCCGTTCTTAGTATCGGAATGTTGTTAAAAGATAACAACGCATTTTAATTTTTATACTCGGTAAGCCCATTGTAGTACGCCATACTTTTATTTCGGCTACATTAATAATTTGAAAAATATCAAAATTGGTTTTGTTGAATATTTTTCTCGCCCTGTATCTTCGAAACAAAGCGGCTTTTCAAAAATCATCAAAAGACAAAACTTCTTAGAATAGTCCAGGGAATAACCCCTTTTTGCCTTTTGCCTTTATACCCTGTATACTATAATAATAGTTTTCTCCAATAATTATCTATATTTTTATTTCTTGCTGATCAATCAAATCAATAGATGATCAATTTTAATCGTCAGTATACTGCACAGAAAATAGCACGTTGACTTCGCTACTCTAGTAGTTGAATAGTAAATTATATTTGAAACTTTTACCATATCAAAAATAAAACTTTTGTTAGACGTTATGTGACTTCATATTTAGCAAGGCAAATTTGTCTGACTGCTTGCTGTATGAGGTTAGTTTTAATAATGAACCATCATAGCGCTATATTGGGCTATAATAATCCATACATACACTATAAAAAGAATTACGTATTTGAATAGAAAACTGTACTAGACCCATACATATGAACTTACGTCCTTGTAATGGACGCATTTAGATCTGGTTTCTATTAACACTTTGTTAAAATGAATTGAACGAAAGTTGTCGATATGCTCGTTTACCTGCCTACAACCGGTCTAGGTTATACTTTTATACTGGTTGTAGTCAGTCAAACGAGCACAGCTCCATCTTTATTTTACTTAGGGAACTTCATCATTTGTTTCGGTAACTCGGGGATTTGCGAAATACCTGGGGTGTATTTAAAACGCGCATACAAGTAATGTAACCGAAACGGTCTCTATTAAATGTGGAATCACTATACTCTTATTTATTTATACAAACCCCACAAACCAAATACTTTTTCCCTTCTACTGTGAATATTCTAATGGAAAGAAAATTTGATTATAAAGATTCGGTTCAATTTCCGAAATAACTTAAATGGAATAAAAATATACAATAAATTCCATTCCGAAGAGGATCGATAAAAATTCATACAAGCAGGATCAGATTTGGAAATCTGTATTTATTGTATAATTATAAGAGCTCTAATATTACCCACTGTGGATGGCGATACCAAAAATAAAACCTATAAACTTAATATTCTTATTAGAACATACATTTACACATAATCGACCCTCTTGATACTCCTAAGCGACGGATTGTAATCTAACGCATAAAAAAATGCAGAAGGATCTACTAGTGAGCTGATAACAGAAGTGCAAGGATCAAGTTGCGATTCGAAGTTTCCTAGGATATAAATTCAAACGTGCAAGTAAAAAATTTTTCTTTTATTCACATGAACATGACCCGTAACTAGTGGAAGTAAAAGTGAAAATGGTAAAATAGTTATACAAAATCCACAATTAGAAATAAAGTTCAAGTTTCTTTAAAAATCCTTATTGATCTAAGCCAAGTCCTATGATTTTTTACACTATTGTAATTGGTAGAATGCAACAATAATGGAAAAATCTAATAACAAGCCCGATTGTTTAGATAAGATATATTTCACAGACGAATACACATTTACTTAAAATGGGCAACCAACCATCAAACTTTTCCTTGTTCAAGTAAAGTACTGATAGGCGGCATTCAATAGTTAACATTTATACGTGATTGGTAATATAATTACCATACTAACACAATAAAAAGAAACACAGTTTAAGTAAGAGTGACTATGTAGGACTTCGCAAAGACCTTCCTCTTTCTAAAATTTTCATGTAATACTTTTCAAATAGTCTTCTGATTGATGTTCAACTCATCTGCCATCATTCGGAGGGCCATTCGGGCATCTTTTGCCACAATTTCATGAATTGTGATCGTATCTGCATTTCGAGAGATCCACGGACACCCGATTATAGCGACATCTTGAACATTCTTACGTCCCTTTGTTAAAAGTGTAACTCATTCAAACATACTAGTGCGACCTAGCATGTTATCATCGTAGACAGTTTTCAACATTCCATAAGTTTCCGTTAAAGTTTTCTCTAATCTATAGCAAAATTAATAATCATTCGTTGCTCCAATGCGACTGGCAGAAACAGAACGTATCCGCTATAGTCCTGCGCAGAAACGAACAGCAGTTCTGCTTTCGCTTGACCACCCTCTATTGATAGAACTATGAACTGTTATAGGCTGCTTTATTTTTAGTTTAATACAAATGACTCCAGTGCTACAGCGTCAATGCGGGAATTAAACAGTTAAACCTCGTACATAATATCGCTACAAATGAGTATTATTAAATAAATTAATAGTTAGAACGTACGTCGGATCTACTAAACGTATTGCTCCAACTATAGATACAATATAAATGCAAATTTGGTATCAGACTATAATGACCGCCCGGTTCGTTATTGAGCAACAATTCGAGAATTATTCAGTAATACGTTGCCTGAAACAGATATTGAATGTAGTAGTGAAACTACGTAACAGATCATGCCCTATTTAGCATCCAACAATTTCCTTTGATAGGGTTACTTCAGTTTAAATGTGGACTCAGTAAAGATGAAACTTACCGCAATTTGTTTTAATGCAAATCAAAAAAAAATGACGCAAAATCTCAAATACAATAGTTATAAGTAAAGTTAGAATGTTGCCTAGCTGTAAATGGCAGTTTATTACATTTTATTATTTTCTGTTAATAGTTATTCTGAGTAACTGATTTTAGATATAAGTACGTAATTCTTTGCTAAAGTAAAATCCTATGTTAATTTATTATTCCTTTAATAACAAAATGTTTCAGTTTGTGCAGTGCTTTTCCATTTTAATTCCAGTCATACTATCGTAAGCTTCCTTTTTCTCCTATCTTTTTCGTTGCTTCTTATTGTTTTCTGAAATTCGTTCAGGACACCTTAGTCTTAAGGGGCGCATCTTCGAATATTAGATACAGAAGTATACGGACAGTTAACAGGCATGGACAAAAGGTTGGTTATCAGAAAATACACCCTCATCGGTAACCTTATCAGCCTCACAAAGTAAGCTGAATCGGGAGGCAGTACAAAAACGCAAACAGCTAAGTGAACCCCAAGTGAAAGCAGGGGACAATTTACAAAACCTGAGAAGTATTTAGAAAACTGATATTCACAGAGTGCGGTTACTGCACTAGGCTCGTGTAAATTCTTTATATGGATACTAATATCAAAAAGTAATTACGAGTAACAGAAAAAAAGTCGATTCGGGTCATGCGTTCGTTTCCAATTCACTTAATTCTTATAAATATTTTTTTAATGAATTTTTCCTCAAATCGATATTTCGCTAGCATCCGATAGTTTGTCCATTGGGAAAGAATGTGAAGAATCGCGATTTACTGAAACCTACTTAAAAAAGATTTCCAATTGGAATACGAATACGTAAAAACATTTTTTTGGTGCGTCCTAAACCTACTACAAAGCAATTTGTAAATTCGTACTGTATTTCATTTCATTCAGAGAGACACTTAAGGTCTGTACTTCTCACATATCTCTCAATATGACAGAATTCGGTACGCTGTAAATTGGTTGCTGATGGTTAGGTTAGAGTACCAAGAAGAAATTGGACGATCAACGTGAACAGAATGGATCAAACGAAACCGGCAAAATTAGATACAACACGAAAAGCAGAGCAGAGAGACGTGGACAGGTCTCTTAAGAGATGGCACGAATCCTGGACGTAATCGTCCCAGGACGGCTAAAAGACAGAGGCAGATTTGGAAAAGAAACAGCACATTGTCCTATAACAAGAAGAAGAAAACAATTTTTCAGCAAGATAAACACTTCAAATCAGACAGCCGTCAATCTGCCAAAGTATATTTCTATTGCCGTTATAAAATTCTATAATGCGATCATCCGAAACCTCACCAGTGTTGGCCTCTTTCACCTAACGCTACTATTCAAAAATATGTATGTGAATACATATTAAAGATTGGAAGAAAAATAAATTGATATCTACAAAGAAAGCAGGCGCACGATAAGCTGGATAAACAAGAACAGGCTTAGCACTACTTCAAACTTCAAAATTAAACCTCGTGTAATTATTGACAAACAGTAACATTTGAGTTTTTAAGTCCTAATTAAGTTACAGTTTGTACTGAACTACTCAATGTTTAGGTCGATAATCTAAGAAACTTTAGGAAATCCCAGCAACCTTAATTTTTAAGATTTAATTTGAAATGCTTTAAAGTTTCCCTTTCAAACTTTTATATTTGAACTTTCTAATGAAATAACTTGTCTAACACTTTTAATAATTTTAAACAAATTCGGGCTAACGAACATCGTTGCGATTTCAAATTTTATGAACATCGATTGTGTATTTTCTATTGAGTAGTACACGTAAACATGCAAACAAGCACTTCTTAAAATCGATTTCTTAAGTTTCTGGGTGGCTCAAAACATATATTTCCGTCAAAACCTCAAAACAAAAATAAAAAACAAAAATTCTATACTTATATTTTAAAAACCGCTGCTAATGTAACCCTCTTTCAGTAGCTTCCGAATACGTAGCTTCCGTGTAAACGCAATGTTATTTTAGGTAAAAGCCTAGCTGTATCAAGTCAATTTCAGCTTTAAAATATTTAAAAGGGCAAAAAACGACAGAGCCGACCGCAGACGCCGTTCGACGTAACGAATGATTAGGTAAGTTTTAAAGAATTCATCTAAAACGTACAAACTCAGGTTTCATGGAAACGTGAAAAGGGCATAGTATTATTTGCACATTCTGAAACCGCTCTACTGACGTACCTACACACGAGAAAATCCGTGTATAGAATCGACTTCTGAACATAAAATGGGAGAAATCCATTCAAAATTAAAGATGGGTCAACATGAAAGTTAGTTATAAATATAAATAAAGGGCAACTCCTTAATTAGGAACATCGCAAATCAAAAAATAAAATGAGCTAATGGTGAAATTTTCAATTCTATAAACTACTGTTGTGGAATTTGGTTAATCACTGAAAGATTGTACTTTTGAGGCGTTTGTATACAGGATGATTCTAAACAAGTGCGAGAAATTTTAAACACGTATAGCTGGAGGTTACTTAACCCCCAAATCACCTAACAATTTTTGTTTAAATTCGGCATTCTTACGGAGATAAGGGACTTCGAAGTTTTATCAAGTCAATTCACTAAAATATAAATCACTTTTTTGTTTCTTGTCCGATTTTGTTAAATTTTGTTATTGAAATAACAGTCCAAGCTTAACAGAAAGAAAATGTACAATTGACTGTGAAAAGTGGATAAAATCTGGCCTAGAAGTGAAAACTATGGTTTACATTTTTTGGAAATTAGATGTACAATGTATTTAATTTGTTATTTATTTTCTAAACTTTGTTAGATAACCCCTTAAATACAACATTTTTGAAAAAAATTATATTAACCGATTTTTTGAAAAACAGAATACTGGTTCAGAAGGTGCAAAAATAAACTTACCATACCAATCTCCTTCTCAACATACGTATACTCTAATTTACACATTTTTAACCCACGCTTCATTTCTAGGTCAGATTGCATCCACTTTTTACACTCAATTGTACATCTGTCTAGTGGAAATTACGTTTGTACTATATCTTTCCAAAACAACACAGTTTATCACAATGGGACAAGAAACTTCGAAGCCCCATATCTCCGCCTCAGTACCGAGTTTGAAAAAAAATTACTAGGTGATTTGGGGTTTAAATATCCCCATCTATATGTGGTTAAAATTTTTGGCGTATGTTTAGAACCACCCTATATGTTGATTGGTCCTCTGAATAGCAACTATTTAGTATATTATATTGATGACATAATATACGCAATAATCCGCGTTTAGGGTGAACATTTTTGCCTAGCCACTGCCTAGTATAGTTATTGCCGAAGATAGTAACCTAACAATTCGTTCTCTAACTCGACAGATATTTGATAAAATACACAAATAGTTAAAACGTGTAAGTAAGAATCGACATGTGTTAAATATTTTATTGTATTTGTTCATGTACCCAAAATAGTACGAAAATAAGTGATTGTGCCATCTGTTTCATTTAAGTGGCGGCATTTACTAAAATAATATTTAATTTATATCCACTTCGACGTTTAGCAATGCATTTTCAGCTTCATCGCAATAGGGACCTCGGTGGAACAGTGCGAATACGCACTGGCTCGAGGGGCCATCGTGAAAAGCGGCCGATTGGACGCGTGTTCGAACCCCGGCGGAGGCGACCGTATTTTACTCAGTAAAGTTAGTATATAAGGGACACTCACGCCCCGCTGAAGTAATTCGAAAGCGGTTCCGGGGGGTGGCAACGGCAATATGAATGAATGAAAAAAAAAACTTCATCGCAATATGAGGTTAAGGTGGCTTTGTTTATTCTAGACACTGGACCGTGTAGCTAACAGCTTGCATAAAAACATTTGGATCAAATGTTGATTTAATGATATTTTTGAAATTGAAATTATTCCAACAAATCTGGTTTAGGACGTAGAGCGTAAAACCCAAATTATACAATGGAGAATTAACAACACGTGATAGCTTGAGGAGTAAAACGGCATTTCAAGCAATTCAAATAGAAACATACTTGCTAAAAAATAGTTAGGAATAGCAAACAGATAACCGTTAAAACAGCATTTGTAAGTTAATATTTATTTTTTATAAAAACGCTCTTAATTCTTCCTATGTGCTGTATAAAAAAGTCCCAAAAATGCATTTCATTAAAAAGGAATAAAATTATTTTTAAATAATTGTAATATTTCAGGCTATATAGTATATACTAAATAAAATAAGTACGAGGGAAGTTCAAATTGGACCTGCATTTTATTTTTTTCTGAACGTAATTGAAGAGATACTGCAAAGCGGTTTTATATTCGTCGAAGTAGGCATGTTAGCCAACGCCATAAAGAATTGCAACTTGACTGTATTAATACTGTCAGTTGTATTAACAATGTCGTGCAACAATGTGTCAAATTCTGTTGCACAACGTGTAATTATTAAATTTCTTTTCAATGACGGTTTAAAAGCGACTGATATTCATTAGAGACTTCAAAACCAGCTTGAAGAAGAGTGGTTATCATTCAGAACAGTCTTTGAATGGTGTAAATCCTTCCAGGATGGTCGTGAACGCGTGTCGAACTTGCCGCACGCTGCCCGTCCTGCGTCTACTGTACATCTTGGGAACATCCAAAAAGTTGACCAGCTGATCCGGAGCAATAGGCGAATATCTGTGAAGGAAATGGCTGGGATTGTAAACATTCGTGTTGGTAGTATTCAAACTATTGTCCACGATAAGCTTAAATTTAGTAAAGTTAGCGCTAGGTGGGTTCCAAAACAACGTTCCGCGGAACAACAGCAGAGACGACTTCATGTTTGCAGAGAACTACGGCTTCGCTATGAAGGCGATGACTTTTTGTCACATGTCATAACAACTGATGAGAGCTGGATACACCATTATATACAGAAAGCAAGAATGTTAGCATAGAATGGCGTCACTCAAGCTCACTTCCGCCCAAAAAATTCAAAACACAACCATCTGCTGGCAAAGTTATGTCGAATGTATTCTGGGACGCTATTGGACCCATTTACGTCAATTTTCTCGAAGAAAGAAAAATGGCTAATTAAGCTTATTACAATGAGCTTCTTGGAAAGGTTAAGCTGGCCATACGAACTAAAAGACGCGGTCTCTTAAGCAAGGGCGTTTTTCTACTACACGATAACGCTCGTCCACATACAGGCCATCTAACGAACAATACATTGGCTAAATTGGGCTGGGAAGTACTGCCTCACCCCCCCCCCCCATATAGT
>JABXWE010060615.1:0-11521 GCA_014611495.1 Limonius californicus
TTTTATAGAGTTGTTATTTTGTTCATTTTGTTAATAACGCGATAATGGGAGTTTATCATCTAGTGTTCATATTTTAATACGTTTCTTATATGCGGCCCGCACAACATTTTTAAATTTGTGGTTGGCCCATTGTAAAAAAAGGTTGCTCATCCCTGTCTTAGAGGGTTAGCAAACTAGACTTCACTTCTAAAACACCTGAGATATCTTATTAAAATCTCCCTGGAAGGGAAAAGCATTGCAAAATCATCATCTGAGCCTGTGTTAAGCTGTAGGTCTCTGCTGTTCTGTATCGGTCGCTAGTATACAGTTCAGAAGGATGACCGGTATTTAACTTGTTTAATATTCTAGGTAGCCGAAAAAAAATTAAAAAAATAATCAGTACTTGATAGGTATACAGTTTATTTTGTACTTGAGATATAAGTATTATTAATATCTAGATAATATGTAAATATAAAGTTTTCTATTTCTAAACTGCTTAGGAGAATCTTGGTTGTGCTTTTTTCTCATTCTTATTATTTATATTTCGATTCAATCTTTCCTGTATTTCAGCAAACGTTTTCCCTTTCGTTTCAGGTTGCAAAAATACACAAAATACAGCGCCCAATGCACACACACATGCAAACATCCAAAAAGTGCCATGCAGTCCCCATTTACTTGAAATTGGCTGGAAAAATTTAGTTACCAGAAAGGCTAACACGCTACCGTATAGGGCAAACACTGATACAGCAATACCCTTGATGTTGGTAGCAAACAGTTCACCTAGCAGTATCCATGGTAAGGTACTCAAACCAATCGGATTCATTACAAGATATAAAAGTAAAGCTGTTGTTGGAAGCCACGAAATTCCACTCACATCTGCTTTCGCTTCATTTAGAAGATAGAAATAGACTCCTTCTGCAATTAAAGCTACAGCGCAACCAAACGCTGATATTATCATAAGTGGTTTACGACCCATTCTGTCTACCAGCATAGCAGCAACGAAAGCTGAAATTGTCACAGTATAAAAATAAATCCTGTAGGAATAATGGTTAAGAATTGTTACCTGCAGGTAGCTGTATTACTCCGGAAAGTATGCTTGAAATTTCAGGTGAAATCTGACTCTCACTCGATCCGATTATTGTTTGTATATATGATTCGACAGCACTTATGCCACTCAACTGCTGAATTGTTTTTATTCCTGTAAAATAAATAAATGAATAGTTGTTTATTATACCTACGAAATATCTATAAAATATTATGTATGTGTACCATAAAATGTAGCAGTCGTACGTCTGGTAATCAAATTTTAGGTGCAAGTACACCTAACATTGCTAAATGGGAAACAACCTTAAAACGCAAGGTGCATGTAAAATATGGTCGAATTTAAAAATAAGCAGTCTTTCATACATTGAAAATTTTAACCTAGAGTCACTAAATAATGAAGTTACTAGATACTTGATAGCGTAGCGGGTAGACATTCCTCTACGATCCCGGTGGAGGATAGGTCTATATCAGGGAAGCGACCCTACCCACGCAATATTTGATTCTCTCCCACTTCCTAGCCCTAGGGAAAGAATCATATCCAAACTCAAATTCCACCCCCCCGATGTTTATCCTGTCCTATTTTAATCAGCTGGCGAGATGTCATGAGACAGGAGTGTGGCCTAAACGCCGGAATCTCTGTATTACTATTCTGCATAAAACCATTTCTTACGCATTGAGAATATGCTGCACTAAATTATAGTACGAAGTAATGCAAAAGTGATAAGAACAACAAGATTAGAATTGATTGAAAGGTGTTAAAATGCAACGAAAATTATAATGTTAAGTTTAGTCGACCCGGATATATTGATAAATGATTTCAGAGCAGGTAATAGACGCTGCAAGTTTTTGTTTACTGTTTTCTGCTAAGAAGTGGAATAATCTTACCACAGCCCTCTCATGCCACATAGTTAGCGGTAGGCAAATCCATACCCAACTCGCCAACCCGCACTTAGCAAACGTAAGGGTATAATCGCTTATTTTTCCTCCAAATTCAAATTTAATGAAATGAAGAAGACTAAGTTACAGCCCTCAGCCCCCATAAATCCCATAGACACTGGCCAAGGTAGTGGTCAGTCATATTTAGAGTAGAGGGTACTAAGAATTCCTTGGCTCATCGAGCCTGCTACAAGACGACTACAAGGCTGAACATTACAATTTATAGTATAAAAGTAGGTCATTGTCGAGCGATGATAAGATAATAAAATTGGAAGAGGAACGGTAAAAAGTCAAGTGGGACATACTTGTTCACAAAAATGTTGACAAAGAGGCTACCAAATAAATGCGACAACTAGCCAGTAGAACAGACTGGTTTCAGGAAAGGATACAATATACCACTTTATCTCACCTTTGTAGACCATGAAAAGACATTCGAAAGTAGATAATGTTGGGCAGTAGAAGAAGCGCTACACAATTATAGGATTGAGTATACAGTATTCCCAAATACATCCATAAAAACGCCAAAACAGGAATAATGATGCATGAACTGACAAACCCCGTATATACAAAAGGGGATAAGACAAGGGGACACAATATCCCCGAAACTGTTCACTGTAGTACTAAAGGATGTTTTTAAAAATCTTTCTTGAGATAGCAATTAATGGAAGAAAGCTCAACCACTTAAGTTTCGCGGACAAAGTGGTAATGCCTCTACCCGGGAGAACTTGCAATAATAAATGAATTGGACCAACTATCTCAATGAGTAGGATTGGATATAAACCATGTAAATACAAAAACAATGACAAATACAGGGGGAAATATGGGGGGGGAAATAACTATGGAATGAAGAAATTGAACAAGTAAACGAATATGTGTATTTGGGACAAAACATGAAAGTTAGCAAAGAAAATCAAACAGCTGAAATACAACAGCGAACTAGATTAGCATGGGCATCGTTTGGAAGATTGGACTTCATTCTAAAAATACAGAAATACCATTACATTTACGAAGACTTGTCTGCAACCTATGTATCCTTCGAGTTCTTTCATATGGATTTCAAGTGTGGTTATTTAACGAGAAAAACCTTCACTAAACAAGCCAACAAACGAAAATTAAAGGCACCGTAGAATACATAGCCCAATCAAATTGGAGATGGGCAGAGCATAATGCGCGTATATCAGGTAATCGATGAAATACTTTGATGAACCAGTGGAGACCATGGCAACAAAAAAGAGGTAGGGGACGACAACACATATGTTGGACCGGCAATCTGAAACGACTTTCTGTCAAGTTCAGGATAGAGAAAAGTGGACTTCAATGGAGGAAGCCTATGCCCAAAGTTGGAACGCATAAAAACTTTAGGGAGAAAGATGCTTGAATTGTAAGAAATTGGAACAAAAATTTAAAATAAATCCAATAATAAGGGAAATAATGTTCATACAGCTTGCTACAAAATAAATAAATATACTTCTATATTAAAGGTTGTAGAAGAGGAAGAAGCAAAATAGAAGAAAATAACAAAATCATTATGCAGCAGCAATCACATGCTATGGTTCACTAAAGAAGTGGGGGAACTGGCAGTAAGGAAGAAATATATTTGCATAAATATACCAGGAGTTTAGAAAGTAGGAAAAAATACATACAATAGAGACATCAAACAATATAGATGATTAAAGGAAACCTACTAGGAAAGATTTACAAAAAATATGGAGCACAATACCTACAACGCTCAAAACGGATATGAAAAATGCTAAAGAATACAAAAGTATATATAAGTGATACGGTAGAGATTAACCGAAGAAGAATCAGTTGCAATTATGTTTTGAAGAACTGTACAATAATGAAAATATAGAAAACATGCAGACTTTGTAAGAGCAAGCAGAAGATGCCAACAAAATAAGACACTCATTGGACATCAAGTAATTAACCGGAATTGATAAGATAATAAAGTAATTCCTTAAATATGGTACACAAGCAATAGCAAAATTAATTACGAAATTTTTGAACGTCGTACTCACAAAAGCAAAGATTTCCATTAAATGGAAGATTATTATTGCTGTTCATATTAAAAAAAGGCGATAAGAAAGATCCCGAAATTACAGGAGAATCAATTTTTTAGCACAACACAATAACTGTCCAGCAAGATAACTGTAGTAAAAGTCAACCTTATATAGAAATATGCTAAGAATAACGAGGTTTCCGGAAAAGTCCTTCAATAGTAGAAATTCTAGTTGTAGTTCGACATATAGCCGACAAGGTGATGGAATTTACAAGACACGGTTCTGAAGATTTGGCAAAAGCCTTCGATTGAGTACAGCTCGCTGATATAAATATTAACAATATTAAAACAAAGACCACGCATCACAGAACATTACACAAATATAAGCTGACCTTGATGTAATACTAAATCAAAAATAAAAGTAGATAATGATTTTTCTGGGAAAATGAAAATAACAAAGCAAGTGACATAGTGACATGTTATTTAACCTTAGCATTGACCAGATCCGCGCTGGTCAGTACTCCAATGGGTAGTTCAATATAGTGGCATATGCAACCGGTTGTTCTTTGGATGACACGTTCAGCCGTCGGTCCTGGTTTTCATACGAAAATCCTTGACAATCGTAAAACGTGTAGTGGAACTTCCCTTTTCTGTTAACTGGTTAGCCTCCTGCATAACAGACATGCAAAGAGAATCACATAAACTACTCATTGAAGGTAATGAATAAGCCATTGGCCTATAAACAGAAGAAAAATAGATTGATTGAAAATATTATGAAAAATATCATCAGGGGTAGGAGTGTAAATTTGACATGTTGCACCAATGATTTAGTTCTGATTCCAGCACCAAAAGTGCCATATGTTTACATCAACAGCTAACGAAAGGTATAAACAATTTCTAAAAACCCATTATGGTGCAATTTGGAAATAGAGAAAAAAATAACTGAACCATGGCGTGACGGCTTCAGGGGATAGAATTCTGTACCAAGAAGTTATATACAAGTATTCAAATGCGTGATAGTATCGAGAAATGTCAATGATATACCGTGGAGAAATCGATGTATGGACACAGAAAGTCTACAAATATATCTGAGGCGCTTGGATATACTAATAAGACGAAACAACTAGTAACAACAAAGGAACACACTAAGAACATTAATTGGTAAAACAAGATTGGACAGAATCTGAAAAAGGGTTGTGCGAATAGAATTTAAGGTAGAAGGAACAACAAAGTGTGTTAAGAAAAAAAGAAAATAGTTAAATGAGTACGTAGTAAGGGCAAATAACAACTGTTTAATTATAGTAGCTAGAGATTTCAAATAATTACGAATAAGAGCATTCTGAAGACCTCCGAAACAATAAATCATCGGAAAGTTGCAAATCAATCCCAAAACCACCTTTACAACATTTAGAAAAGTATGGAGAACAACACACCTCAATAAATTAGTAAGTAGGTAAATGTATTACCGAAATTTGACGTGTCAAATGTGTGATAATTAATTTTTTAATGAGATCGAATCCTAACCTGTCATTATAATTAATGATCTCCTGTATTCTTGCTTCGACAAAAATTCCCATAATGTGGATCGATTTTTCATGTCATGCTCGACGGTCGATTTAATTTCTTCTAATCGTTCTTCTATAACTTTGTTGCTAGTGTTGTGACTCGATAATCTAATTAAATTCGTTCGAGCTGCATCTTCGTTATTCACTTTCATTAAATAATACGGAGATTCTGGCATGAACCAGAATAATATTGCGAACACAACAGGTAGGACCGCGCAACTCAAAGCGAGGGCTGTATAGGACACGAAGGGTCCCACACTTAACACATATAAGTGTCCCAGAAGCTTGAGGATACTGAATGTGGTTCCTAATTTGCCTCTAATATCCTTGTCTGCTATTTCTCCATTGTACATCGAAGCACCCTGGAATGATTAATAATTAGGGATAGTTTTTGTGATTTAGATTTTTATACCGTTATTGCAATTGGTAGTCCTAGTCCTGCAATAAATCGCATAATGCATAAAACTAGAGCTGATTTAGCAAATACAATTCCAATCCAAGGTACAGCCAGCGGGATTGCAGCGAGTAGAAGGGCATTTTTTCGTCCGACTTTTTCAACTAACCACCCTGATATGAGAGCTCCTGCAATTCCACCCAATACGAAACTCGATGCTACCCATGAACCTTCGGCCTGCAAAACAGTGAAAATTGATATGAAACATACTGCATTTGTACATTACTACATTAAGTAATGGAAAACTGTACTGTAAAACCTAATAACTTAAAACATACATCTGTAATGGTTGTTCCGATGGGGGAATTTTCTGATGTAAGTTGTGGAAGAGCCGGAGAAGACCACGCTAAATACATTGCACTGCTTGTGATTGATAGAGTTGCTATAAAAAATAAGGCCAATGGATCAAAATGTAAGAAAATGTACAAAGATTTTGAAATAGTATTTTCCTACTGAATCACAACTTTGATAATACAGGTATAATGAAGCTTTTGAAATTCGTAGACACTCTTAATTCGTTCAAAGTAGTCAGATGATAATTAATTCTTATAGTACAGTACACAAGGTTGGTCATTTTTATTAACAATACGGTCCATTTGGTCCGCGGACTTGTTGTTTATAATTACATACATCCCCCGAGTCCTTTACCGATGAATGTGCATTTTGCAGGTGAACTATCATTTTTATTGCTTTCGTTCGTGTGTCCCTTATTTCTGTTTTTGCAATTCTAATGTAATAACAGATTCTTAGAAGACTGAAAGGTCGTAATAGAACGCTTTATTAGAAAAAGCAATCGAATTACAAAGTTTTAGCTTCCGGAAGTCTCGTGGGGTCTGACAGGCCCAGAGGTATGTTAAGTACGTTGTAATTCTTAGATCAATAGATGGCAGAAGCTTAGATCAAGAGTAGCTGTCTCTACTGGGTCGCTCTATCTGCTATCTGCTCCGTTTCCGCCTGCACAGGACACAAATCCATGCAATATAGTTAAAACCGTTGATTGGCCATCTCAGATCCCACCAGACTTGATACGTAAGAAAGATTTTAACGGACTTCAGAGGTTTGTTATTTTGTTATATATCTCGTAACGCAAATTTTGCGTCAAAATAAATTCTATTACAGATATATTAAGTATTAAGAGATCCAAAAAAAGCTGATCCTCAGCGGGTTGTAGAATGAGAAGTCACGTCTTTACTCGACTAAAGGAATGTTTATGATGTCAGATAAATTAGTTATCTCTTTTTTGATACGAATCTGACAGATTGTTAAAATGATGTTTAATTTATTAATTATTACATAACGAAAATTTTATGCTTTGGTTAAGAATTTAATCAGCAATTTTCGAGAAACTGGAAGTGTTGGAAGGAAAGAAGGGTCTGGTAGGCCAAAGAAGATAGTACCTGCTTTAATTGAAACTGTAAGACAACGAATTGACGAGGCTCCAAAAATACCAATTAGACATTTTTGCCAGCAAGTTGATGGTTTAAGTTATGGTACATGCCACAGAATATTGAGACAAGCTTTGCATCTGCATCCTTGCCGATTTATTTCCGATCTTTCCGTTCCGTTCCGAGCTTTTAGAACCGGATTATTAGAAAAGAGTTCAGCTTTGTCGTTGGTTTTTGGATAATCTCAATGATGAGCAGTTAAATTTAACCTTTTTTACCGACGAAGCCTGGTTTTACCTTAATGGGTATGTTATTTCACAGAATATGCGGATTTGGAGTAGCGAGAATCCACACGTTACAATTAAAGCTCCCCTTCATCCACAGAAAATACGAGTCTGGGTTGGAATGAGTCATCGTAGGTTAGTTGGACCGATATTTTTCCAAGGCACGCTAACAGCGGCAAGGTACAGAAACGAATTATTGCGATCTTTCTTAAATGAACTTCACGATGATGAGCTACGGGATGGTTTACTGCAACAGGATGGCGCAACAGCTCATGCAGCTGCAGATACAATTAGTTTTTTACGCGAATATTTTGATGACCGGATCATTAGTAGGAATACTGCAACACCATGGCCCCCTCGCTCTTGTGATATTACTGTTTTGGACTTTTTTCTATGGCCCTAGTTGAAAAACACCATTTTTAAAACTCCAGTTAATGATTTGAACGAACTGAAACTTAGAATTGAAGAAAACTGTCAAGAAATTAACAACTCACCTCAATTATTACAAAATGTTTTTGAAGGTATGAGAAGACGAGTTCAGAAATGTTTGGAGGAAGAAGGCAGACATTTTCAACGTTTGTTGTGATCACTGCATTTAGTTCAAGTTTATTCATTTCTTTTACTGTTGCTCAATAAAAGATTTCTGCTCCTAAAAATGACGTTTCATTATTATTTAATTCCAGCTAACACAACCTAACCTGAAATTGACATTATAAACATTCCTTTTTTTGATTTCTTGATATATATATTATTATGGATTCCTCATTTTCAAAATGGAAATTGGGAACGGGAGCAAGTTAGTGTTCTTGTCTTATAGGAAGATATACAGGCGGTGGCGGATATGGATGATATTTCAAGTGATGAGGGGGAACTAGACCATTTGAGAGAAAGTGACCATAACAGTGAAACCAAACTCTTAAGAAATTAGCGATAACTAAAATGACAGGAAAAATGATGACGCGATTGTTGACGGTTTATGTTATAAAAGGAACAAAAGGTTCAAAAACGCAGCTTGGCCAAATACCAGCGTAAGACCAGAAAACATTTTTACTTAATTCCCCACCGTCAGAAGAGCATATAAAGAAAATAAAACAGCATTATAATACGTAGGTATTTTCTCACGGAGGATGTGATGACCGAACTTATTATTCACAACAATGAAAAAATTCGATCAACTTCAGTTACCTACGGAGACCAAATCAATATAAAAATGAAAGAAGCAGACATGGTGGAATTGCAAGTTTTATTTGGTTTTCTATATTTGGCGGGCTACTACAAATCTGGACGTCAAAATGTCAAAGAGTTATGGGCAACCGACGATACCGGAGTACAGATATTTAGAAACACTTTTCAACAATTCAAGTGTTATATTTAAATAATAATAATACCTAAACAATTTCAACATGTATTTATTTTTGCGTTATACGTATTTCGACCTACAATGGTCATTTTTAAAAGCATTTAATGTAGTAAACATTTGTAGCTAGGGCAATAGCACACTGAATCTTGATTTCGGACTTGGTTCAGGTCTTCTATTCAAAAACTTCCAATAGCGGGGAATTTTAAAAACTACGAGACTAGAAAGGAAGGAGTGACACTGGATAAATTTGTACCGATTAAGACAATTTTTGATGCATTTGTTTCGAATTGTAGATAAATTTATTCTCCGAGTATGTATCTTAACATCGATGAGCAGTTGGTAGCGTTTCGTGGTAATTGTTCATTTCGACAGTACATTTCAAGTAAGCCATGGACCTTTCAGAAAAAGTAATAAACCAGAATATGTTGTTCTTTGATTGATAGAACCAGTAGCAAAGAGTGGTCGCAGTATTTCATCTGCTCGTAAAAATAAAAGAGAATGGCCGCGATGTCTGGTGTCTACAAACGGAAGACCTCTGCCATCAAGTATGTTTGGTTATCGATCTGTCACGATAACAAAATTAATGAATCAACCGGAAACAAACAAAAGTCTGAAATAGTGACATTTTACGACCTAACAGAAGGGGACGTTGACACACTGAATATGATTTCAGTTTCTTACGACATTTTTCATTTACAAATATCTTCTAGGATCAACAATTACCTACGTCTGCACATTATTTAATTAAAACACCGCAATTATCATTACCCACTATATAAACATTCACTAAAAAGTGTATTAACATTTCAAAATAAACTAAGTGAGTGCTCAGATACTGTCAGCTAATCACTAGGTGGGAAACAAATTCGCAGACGATTAACACGCAAACTTCCTCAAGGCCTGCTCTCAACAGATAAAGAGAATTATAGCGAGTGAGGATCTCGCCCTCTCCACGTGAATATTGTGAATAGTTCAACATGTGTTAACAATTCTGTGCATAGCTAATATAGCTGATCCGGAAATACGTTCATTATACATACAAAAAAAATGTTGTTTTTGTAGCTGAGTTACTGAACATTTATATTCTACGTCTTTCATACGGTACGTGTCAGAAGGTTTACAAATAAGTATTGCATAGACAACCATACAAAGTTGAAGAGTTGTTGCCAGACTTTGAAAAACGTTGACAATTCTCTACATGATTTAATGAAAACCTCAACAATGATGATGCATTATAGATGCAAGGGCGTATCCAGTTCAAAGCGGATGAGGGGGGCAGCTTTTTGAATCCAACTTCTTTCATGGAAGAAGGGGGTCCATGGGGGGACATGCAATAATAGACAAATACAAAAGAAAAACACTATTTATTGATAAAATTTTTGAACAGTAGTTTGCGAGGATTAGTTGTAAATTTTCTAACAACTTCCATTGTTCCTTGTTTGCGAAAACCCATTGTAGATGAATGTTTAGCATGCTTAGAACCCATTTAACCAATTTTCACCAATAGTGCTTCTAAGCCATGTTTTAATTCGGCAAAGGGAGTTGAATGAACGCTCTATAGTGCTTGTTGTGCAAGGCTGTGAAAGCAAAATCAGTAGCGCCTTTCTAATAGTAGAAAATAACAATTCGCTCTTTTGCAAAACCTCGCTTCTTTTACCTCATTCCACATTTTGAACCACACGCGAACTTATCAACTTGTCTTCTATCTTCTCGCGTTGTTTTACCGTCAAAGCGGATGCAATTTATCAAGAACTCAAATCTATTAGCGGATAAAGTTGTCCGATAAATTGAATTGCCTAAATCCTTAGACCACAATTATTTTACAGTTACGTGATTATTATTTAGGACGGCAGTGTAGTACAATAATCCAAATAATGTAGGAATTTCAGTTTTATCAGTTTTATTTGTAAATCATTTATTCTTAGACCTTTCCGCTTGTTTCTGAATTTGCTGGTTAGTATAATGTACAATACTGTCTATCATAGGTTGAGTGGAAAAAAAACTGCCCACGCTTCTGTTTCATTTTGTATAGTTAGCGCTGTCGGTCCTGGATCTCCTGTTACAATATTTATCTGAAATCGTCTAGAGGTTAGTCTTCTACTGGGATTTGCGTTCCACTTAAGCCTTTTTTCCCAATAATTTGTGGGGAGTCACTCTCCTCGTTTGCGCCATCACTCTCTGCGGAACATTCACCCCCTCCACAATATCTTCTTCCAAATGGTCTTCCAATTCAGAAGAATCACTTTCAAAAAATTCAGGATCTTCCTAAATTTCCACTAACTCAGCATCCGTTAGATGTTTGTTAGTCATCGCACTCTAATACAAATTACGAAATATCTTTACAAACTAATAATAGAAATAACACAAAACTTAAGTAATAACTTTATTTGACACTTTTGAAGTAAGAAAGGCTCAAATAACTCAAACTAACAGGGTCTGTCAAACTTAGTGTTGACATAAAGATGACAGGTTATATTCAGCACGAGCCCATACCACTCCATATAATCTATTCACG
>JABXWE010060616.1:0-17716 GCA_014611495.1 Limonius californicus
TCTATGTCGAGAAAAACGGCGAGCGTGCACCGGTTCAGGTTGGCATTTTTGGTCGAGTCGGTGTGAAGTTCCATGATTGGGGTTATGGTGGATCGATGGGGCTGAAAGTCAAATTGTTCGGGGGGGGGAGAGAATATTCGATTCTAGGGTTTCTTTGAGCCGGGAGGCCATGATTCTTTCTAGAATTTTTCCCATGATGTTGAGAAGAGAAATAAGATGTGGGGTTTTTAGGGTCTTTGCCGGGTTTGTGGATCATGATTGTGGAGGCGTTTTTCCGTGAAATGAGAAAGTACGAAATTTGCAGACAAGAGTTGTATATTGTTGACAGGGCGTCGGTGTATGAATCGGGAAGGTTTTTTAAGAAGTAAGGGTTTTATTGGATCTGGGCCGGGTGCTTTGGTATTTTTTAGGGCTTCAATGAGGGCTCGCATCTCTTCGGGGTTAGTGGGGTCCATCAGAAAATCCTTTTCAGGAAGTGGGTCGTTGGGGGGGATTTAAATGAAAATGGGCGGTGGAGTGAGTGATTTGGTTGAAAAAGCGTTGATTGAACGAGGGATCTTCGGAAACTCGCAGGTGCGCTTGCGGCCGAAAAGATGGAGGCCGTTGATTAGGAGATCGTCGATGGTTTTGTCGGATGAGATTATCCGAAACATGGTAGTGGGTCGGTTAGTTTTTTTTTAAATAATGCGCCAACACTTGAAAATCTGGAGCTGGGGGCATTGGAATTTGACGTCCTCGGGAGCGATGTCCTGATCAACGTCACCGCCGACAATTGACAAAGTTGGAGGTTTTTTTGGGGTTTAAATGGTGGATACCTTGCGGTAGGGGGGGCAAACTTTCAGCGTTTTGCTGTTGGTGGCGGTGCGAATCTTGGACTGGGTGAGACCGTCGAGGGGTTGTAGGGTGATAAGGAGAGCGGTTTTATTATAGTTTCAACGAGGGTGTGCATACTCTTGAAGGTTTAGGAGATCAGGAGAGAGTAGAAAGATTTTTGGGAAGCAAAGTTATCAGGGATGTTTTTAATTGAGTATTCTATTAACTCGGGTTGAGCAACTGAATAACGTGGAACGTTCTCTCCTAATGTTCCCAGGGTGCTGGAGGATCGGGCTGTGGTGGCGACGGTAGAGAGGCTGGCGGCGGTGGAAGCAGCGGGGGCGGCAAAACCTATGGCTGCTATAATGGCGGCGGCGGCAACAGCGGCAGCGGAGGCTGCAGCGGTGGCGCGGCGTTGGTTTCGAGTCTTCACTTCTTTAAACTCTTGGTCTGCCATGTTGGCAGATTAATGGCCACAGGAGAAGTGCGACTCTTTGTCCAGTACACGACACTATTTGTCCGCCACACTGCTTTCTAGCTCCAAGATTAACAGAAAGGAAGTTTATGTCAGCAATAGTAACCTTGACATATTTTCCTAGCATATTGTAACTGTGTTGACTGCTGTATGGTATACGCCTAAGAGTACATCTTATATTATTAATTAATTTTAAGTAAAAAATTTAGGAACTAACTTTGCGACATTTTACGTTTTTGCAGAAAGTGAAATCTGACAACAACATAATGTTAATTTTTAAAGCATAAAGTCCGCAATAACCAAATTCGCTAAATCTAAGATAAGCAACTCTTTTAAGAAGTATATTTTTGATATCTATAATATTAATTCCTCTCTCCCACGAGGATTGATCACTATGGGAGAGTAGATCAACAACCCCCCATATGGGGGAGGCCCTTGCCCAACAATGGGATGTTGCGGGCTAATAAAAAATAATAATAATATTAATGACGTACTATTATATTAGTATAATTATATTATATCATAACTGTATTTTTCATGAGATTACAAATGTTTTTAGAAAATATGGGAAATCAAGTACAATATTTTTGGGATTATCAGCGTTTATTACAGTAACCAACCAATGACGAAACGATCACATCAATTATGCACCGAAAGTTTCACAGAAACGTTTAAAATTCCGGGCCTTACACAATGTTGTATCAGTCCAATATTTGCATAAATGTGTTGTTTGTTGTTATTTTTAAAGCATAAGTTTCAGAATAACCAGATCGCCCGAACCCAATATTACGAAATCATTTAACTAGCATACAGGGTGGACCAGTTAAAAGTGGTTGACGCAACTCAATGTACATATAGCATGGCAATATTTTGCCTTTAATTAAATACAGCAGCATCTCGTAATTTGTATTTTAAGCGCTATCCAACTAGAAACCCACCGCCAGAAAAGGTAATGGAAAAATATTCAAGAAACGAAACAAAGATGAATTTGTTCGTTTTGGGAGGTGTAGGCCCGAAACGATTACGAACATGGAAAATTAACTAGATGTACTAGAAGCAGTGAATGAGAATCCTGCGGTACGTTAAAGAGAGCTAAGTTCGTTTCACTTCAAGACCAGTTAGAAGAATTCTGAAATGTAATATATTTCATCCCTATCACGGTACTTTCCTGCATGAACGGCATGAAAATGACTAGTAGATTGCAATTTTGCAGATTCTTTTCGAATTATTTTTGTTTGATCTGCCTTTGTTAAATTGTGTATTGTTTAACAACGAAGCAAAATTCTCAAACAATGGTGATGTGAAGCGGATATTGCATCATTACGTACAATCCATTGTCAAAGAATTTTTTGTTTGATGTGGCATATTAGGTTGGTAACTATATTATTGGACACACTTCTGCCATCAAAATTTAACTGGCTTACGTTACTTGGATCCTGTACAAAACATTTTACCCGAGTTCTTGGAAGAGTAGAACTCAATATACGAGAAAAGCTTTGGTACAAACCTGATGGCTGCTTTGCTTACTACAGTTGGATTGTTAAGAATTTCTTAAATAATAATAGTGTGGTGGTAGCTCAGTTGGCAGAGCGCTGGCTTTCTGAGTAAAACGTCGATTCTGGCTTGGGTTCGAAACCTAAACATAACTATGCAGATTTATAAAAATCTTGTCTGCAACCCACCACACACAATTTCCCAATCCGGCTTGTAACCGTGGGATCTTAATGCTAAAAACCTGCTATGGAATTTCTGTCGTTCGGATTTGACGTTAAACTGTAGGTTCCCAGTGTTTCTACCTTAGCGCTGAGCAGGAACAAGTGGTAGAGAAGAGGCGGATACCCAGCAATGGGACAAAAACGCTGTCAATGATGAATGATGACTTAAATAGTATATTTGGAGGAAGTCGGATTGGAAGAGGAGCTGTCCGTCTATGGCCACCAAGAGTTTGCAATATTACTCCACTAGATTTTTGCTTTGTGGTACAATTAAAACAGTAGGATAGCGAACTCTGTTAGTAAATACACATGATTTACAGAATAGAACAATCGAGGCGTGTACGTCTATTACACCTGACAAGCTTGCTTCGAAGATTGTATTGAAACTAATCTTAAACATTTACAGAATTAAATAAAACTTAGCTGGTCCTCCCTGTATTTTCCATTCAATAATATTAATCACGTACTTTAATATCCTTCTAATGTAATTATATCATAACCGTATTTACAATAAAAACTCTAAGTTTTTAGTAAAAAAGGGAAAATACAGGTCCGATATTAAAAACGGTAAATAAATCCAAAATGTGTGTAAATTACTATTGTTTGTTTTGCAATTATTTTCAGAATGATAGTTTAATAAGTTTCGCAGTGTCAGAAAATAGGAATTTTAGTGTGCAGTTCTGGTGCATCTAGTGAATGCATGCGGATGTGCAAAAATACCTTGCAACCTACTTGCAGCGTTCCATAAAACTATTGAAAGTATTTTAGAACACATTTTATTAGTCGTAAAGACGCTTACGCCAATAAATAATTTAATTTATTAAAATATATGAAAGCTATGATTTAAAATCGTTTTGTCCTATTTACTGCGACCCTTCAGTTTTCTAAATGAAGCGGATTATGTAAATGATTTTATATTCACTTTTAAGAACAAACGAATGGTTAATTAGTGATCAAAACATGTATTATTTTCAGATAACATCCGAATTTCAATTAAAATCAAGGTAGACATGTGACGCGATGCAGATAACGGGGACTGCTTAATGCACTCAATTAGAATAAAATGGAATAGTTTTTATGCTGTAACGGTACATAATATTGTTTTCAATATTTCAAAATCTTTCAGCTCCAGGTATGTTTACAGGGTGATTAAAAGTGTTCCCGAGAAACCGAATTCGAGAATAGTTCGTTCTAATTTATATTACATTATTTTAAAAACGGTTTGATCATTTCAGTTCAACCAAGTTAATGTTTTTTAAATAATTTCGAATGCTCTATTCATTCAAATTTCAATTAAATTCGATTTTTTATATACACTGAGCTATTTTGGAAACGACTGGATTAATACAAACTTCCGTGGTAACATTTATTTCATAATATTAAATTCTGTTCAAACCGCTAGGATTAATCGAGGCTTTCCGGGTAGTTTTTTTGGAAAATTGAATTATTTTAAAGAAGGTATTAATGCAAATTTGCATTAATTCGTCTTTTCAAGAAAATTAGATTGAATTTGGAAGTAGTAAACTTGAAACAAACTCAATTTTTTACAAAAACTTAATTAATTTGAGTAACACTTGGCTTATAATCAAGATTTTTATACAAAAAATTAATTGTTTTGGAAACGTCTTAATAAATTCGAATTTCTGCGAAGAATTATTTTTGTTTGAAAACTAAATTATCTTGGAAACATTTTAAATAATCTAAACTTTGATGGAAACTTTTAATTTAATGATTAAATTATTGGAAAACGTCTGAGCTAGTGCAAACTTTCATGGAAACTTCCTTTCTCTTGCCATTCTCCGTATCTCTGTGGTGGTTTTTCTCTTTTCCTTGCCATTTCATCTATTGTTTTTTCCCACTGGATTCTCGGTCTACCCCGTTTTCTCCTTCATTCTGGTCTCTTATACAACATTTTCTTGGGTATTTTTTCCTCCTCCATGCGAACCAATGACCGTACCAGGCTTAGTTGTTTTTCCTCTATTTCTTCTACTAGATGTTTTCAGTCTAGTTCGTCTCTAACGCCTCTGTTACGTATTGTATCCCTTCTGGTTTTTCCTATTACCTTCCGGAGATACTTCATTTCTACAGCAATTATTTTGGATTTATGGTTATCCAGCATCGTCCACGTTTCCGACCCGTAGTTGAGTGTAGATGTGTAAATGGTTTTGTAATTTTATTTTAGTGCTTAATTCTTTCTTTCCTACTAGGGTATTGTTTATTTGATAGTAGACTCTACTTGTTTTGGCTATTCTGTTGCGTATTTCTTGATCGATCTTACCTTCTTTAATGATCATAGTTCCTAGGTATTCGTATTTTTCTACTAGCTCTAATTGTTGTCCATCTATTCTTACGTCTATGTTTTCTTCTCTTTCTTCTTTTGTGATATGTAGAATCATACTCTTGTTCTTGTTTATTTCCATTCCTTTTTCTAGTAGGCAGGTGTTCCATATTTGAATGTTTCTTTGTAAGACATTTACTTTGCCTGATATTAAAACAATATCGTCTGGGTATATAAGTTCTTGTGGATATACTGGAATTAGGTTATGGTACCCTAGTCTTATCGGTCTAGCTTGGCTCTTGGCTCGTTTTATTATTATATCCATGTAGGCAACGAAAAGAAGTGGACTTAAACTGTCGCTTTGTTTGACTCCTTTTTCTATTCTAAACTCTTCCGATGTCTTTCCGTTTAGTCTAACTATTCCCGTCACGTTGCTGTATATGCTATTAACTACTCTTTGTAATTTTGATTTTGCCCCCAGTTCATCTAATACGTTCCATATATACTGTCTTGGCACTTGATCAAATGCTGCTTTTAGATCTAGGAAAGCTAAATATATAGGTATATCCATGTTTCTGTCAATTTTTTTTTCTATTATAGTTCTGAGAGTATATATGTGATCTTGCGTTGATCTGTTTGGTCGAAATGCTGTTTGCTCTTCTTCGATTGTATCTTCTATCTGAGCTCTTAAATGTTTTTCTAAAATTTTTGAGTATAATTTGAGCACGACTGGTGCTAAGCAGATTGCCCTGTAATTATTGCAGCTAGTTGTTTCTCCCGTTCTGTGGATCCCATTGTTGGGGTATTGATTCCGTTGTCCATGCTTGTTGGAATATTTTCTGTAGCCATCGTTCTACTGCGGATCTCCCCTTTTTTAACAATTCCGGTGGTATGTTATCTTCACCTGCTGTTTTTCCATTACCGGTTTCTTTCAGAGCTCTCCTCCGCATTTTCCTCTCTGCCTTCTCGATTTGCTGGGTTTTCTAACAGTCTTTCTACGTCTTCCTCATCTTCTCCTGCTTTAAATTTTGCTGCATAGTGGTCCCTCCATGTTTTCAGTATGTTTTCGCTGGTCGTTGGTACTTCTCCGTTTTGTTTTCTTAGTTTCGTATTTAATTGGCACTGTTCCCTTTTAACTTCTTGACTACATTCCAGAACTGTTTTTGTTTTTCCATATAATTTTCATTTAACTTATTTCCGAATTCTTCCGACGAGTTCAGTTTTGCTCTTTTTAAGGCTTCCTTTGCCTCTTTTCTTTTCTTTCGGCATGTTTCTTGATCTGCGGCAGTATTTGTTCTTTTGAACTTGCACCGGACTTCTTTTTTCTGTTTGATGTTGTTCTTAACCGTATCGTTCCACCATTTGGTTCTTCTTTGGTCTTGGCCAGTTTTCTCTTTTTTGTACCGCATATTTCGTTTGCTGTCAAGGTTACTGTTTCTTTGAGCTTTTGCCATCTATCGTGGAGACTCCAATGTTCTTCTGTCTCTGCTTCTTGCTCTTCTAAGCTGTTTAATTTTCTGTTAAGTTCTCTTTCATATTCTTCCCTTTTTTCTGGACATTCTAATTCTTCGAGTTTCCAGTATTGGTGTTTCTTTGGAGGGTGTTTTCAAATTGGTGTCGGTTATCAGTAATCGATGGTCGGTGGTGGGTTCTGCTCCTCTTATTACTTGCACATCTTGGATTGCGTATCTCATGGTTCTAGAGTATGTTACGTAAACTATTATACTTTATGTATATATAATATTATAATAAGTATATATTTTCCTATAATGTTTTATAGTAATAAGGAATTATTTTAAACGCAGTAAGTTTACTTGCAACTTGTTTGTATAAGTTTGAGAAATTAAAAACTTTACTGAAAACTTTTTTTACAGACAAATACACTTATTTCGAAAATTTTTAAATTAATACAAACATCTTACAAAGTTTGATTTTGCACAACAATTAAATTGTTACGTTACTGACAATTAGAGTACTTTTTCGTTTGCTTGTACGATTCTTTAGAACGTAATTTAAAAATTTAGCTGTGAAAAGAGTGCCTTCTTTTTATAGTCTCAAAAGTAAACCACACGGGTCTAAGTTCATAAAAAGTATATTCTTTGGGGCTTATATGCTTTGAGGCTTTCGCGGTTTCTCGAACTGCCAATATTAGGCTATTACAATTTACTTTCGCCTTAGACCGCGTCGTCATTTGGGAACTACACCCAGCATTATCAGGTAAGACACAAAAAGTTTCAAATTTTTGTTGATGTCGGAGGAATTTAAGTGAATACTGGTTTTCACGAAAGCGCATCTACAAAACCTAATGACAAAAAATTCAGGGAATATCTATAACTGATAGAAACACCAATGTGTGGATAAGACAGAAAACGAAAGTAACAAATTACCAACATTAACAGAGAGCTAGGCAAGCCACCTAGCCCGAGTAGATGAACACAAATGGAGAAAAACGATACTTCAGTGGCGACTATACGACCACAAACGAAACGGAAGAAGACTTCCAAATACATGGTACCATGCTATTAAGAAAAAAAGCAGGGCCAAACTGGATAAATGAAGTACATAATGCAAACAAGTATAAATCAATGAGCTTGTCCTTCGTCCAATCATGGGCAGAGTTGGCCCGAGAAGAAGAAGAACAAAGGAATGAAGAAAAACACAAAAGTATTGCAAGTAGTTTTGGGGGCTATAACGCACACACAAGAAATTTTATGTACTGTAGTTAGGAAATTAATAAGGTTTTACAGACTCTTGTTTTTTAAAAAACCTATTTATCTTGTTTTCTTTCGATCTCACCGTCCATTCTTTCTGTCTGGTTCTAACCATTTATCCCTTGATCTGTTTCATTTTCATTTTTTCTATAATCACGCTCTAGTCATTTATATATCTTTTTCTCTACTTTCCCCAATTTTTTATTATTCACCCTTTCCTCATTGTATCTTTTCTATTTTTCTTTTGTCTCTTGTTTTTACTTCATTCCATGCTACTGTCCTTCGCATTGCGATTTTATTTCATTTCTTTTTGCCATACAAACATTTTTCTTTCTAACTGCTTCGTCTCAATTCCGCTCTTTTGCTCTTCTCCGAGTATGTTTCAATTTTGTATCATAAATATGTAATTTGTTTTTCTTTATATTATATACAAGATATGAATTTTAACAATTTCAATTTCTTTTCGAATCTATTATAATTTTCACTTGCCTTCGTTTTCCATCCATAGGCAAAGTAGAAATGTTTTAATTGATTGCGGTATCCGGAATTAGAGCAATTACGATAAATTATTAGATGTTCATTTTAATGTAGAAACTGCAAAGATTAGCTTTAAATAGTTTTCCACTTCAGTCCTTGTAAGACCCCAGTTTGTTCTTGACAGATCTTTCAATATTATTATCTAATGTGGCCCGTCAATTCTCCTATTCTGCTAAGAAGCTACTCGATCTATTACTTCCGCCCGTTATTGTTTGTACTTTTCGATTTGTGAAATATAATGCAATTTTAACCATTTCCTGCAGAGTGTGTTACTATACAACCAGAAATGTACAAAATGTTAATTATGGAGGCGGAACAGTTCGCACGTGGAGATGCACCCTAAGATGGGCTTAGTTCGAAGTTGACAAGAGATTCTGTTAGGCGATTATGTGGTAATGGAAGTATTATAATGCGGTCTCATGTTCGCCTTGCATGTGCCCACGGTGTGGGGCGTTCTTAGGGCTTTAATACGTCTCCATGGATCATCCGCATCTGCCTCACGACAATACATGCAGTACACGACATGACATCTGACACCTCACAGGAATGTCGCAGGGATCACGTATTTATGACATCATGACATAGACAAATATTTTCTCGAGATGAAATCTATTATTCATCTTGTTCGAAATCTAGTAAATGATTTTGTTGCAGTTGCTTAGTAAAAATTTGTACTAAAAATAAAACGCTCTTCTTGCAATTCAAATTAGACTACATTTTCTAAAATATATTCGCTTTTCCTGAAGTTTATTTCGATAATCAATAATGATTTGATACTCCCCGATAGGGATTTTCACTAATATTTATGAATTAATATTGAATTAACATAGGAGATTAAATTAATGATTTACAGTTGCAGTATTTAATTGTTCTGTCGTTTAAAAGATTGTTCGTATTGACAAAGAGTTCGACTGTGGTATGTAACAGTGTTATTATACAGTATGATCAAGGATATTTACGATAAAGGTTGACTGTAGAAAACAAAATGATGCTACACACCTTATATTATTTATCCAATTAATTATTGGTTATCAACGTATAGTTCAGTTGTTACAATTGTTTATTAGTCTAGAACACAAAATATTTATTTCTGAATGAATAACATAACATCTGCTGGGATTACTATTTTCATATACTTTTCTTTAATTTTTTCGAGCTTGATAAAAGTGAACATTTGAATTCCTTGACAAACCTGGCCGGATTTTTTAAGAAGTTGTTTATTTTTAAGAAGTTGTCTCCCGATATTATAAATTACTGGCGCATAGTATAACTTAGGGGGGCAGTCCGTTAAATAACACTAGAATACATTTAGGGAATGCACATTACTCATATCAAATTCCATACATTAAAGCTGATAATGAAGAATAGTTTGCAGAAAATCAAAAGTTACGCTATCTTTAAGCGATCATCAGCTGTAAAAGGTTAAGTGAAATGTAATTTGTATTAGTCCTTAATCACTTTCAAACTTTATTTAGGTTATAATGCATGTACATCTGCTTTGTTAGCAGTTATTAACATCGCTTTATTGCAAAGCAAATATTTTTGCGTAAGTTGCATATTTTTAATGTATTTTCTCATTGTTTTAGGGGATTTTTATTTAGATTAATTAATGTTACTCTTTCAGATATGACACAAAAATTTCAATGTTGTTGTAGCTAGACACCTTAAGGCAGTCTGGCAGTCTGGGCAGCTCTGCTTATTAAAGACTGTAAAAGAAATTCTAATGAATTCGTCCAAATTTGTCAAGCAATTCAATTGATTATTCTCATTAGATCCCCCAGACTTTCAAAGAAAATTGAATTTGGTGCGAATATTAAACTATGCATTCACAAAAAAATATTGTGCATTCTGGAGTAATAAATAATTGTAGCAACTAAACTATACGTTGATAACTATTAAATAATTGTAATAAATATTATAAACTGTATAACTGAAGTAAATATACATGTTGTATTTGCCAATACAACCTTCAAACAAAAATGTTGTTAATCGTCTTGTACGTATATCCTATTGGCGATTATTTGTCCTAAGGGCGGCTTTGTAAATCTAGCACATTGGTACCTGTAAACATATCTTTATAAAATTCCATTTAGATTTTATACGCTGAGGTTACGACTGACGATAGAAGCACTGATGTCCTGGTTTAATTGCGTAATTTTATGGTAAAAAACGAACAAAAAAAAAAGAAAATTGTCATAGTGGCATATACAGAAAAATAGTCCTGAGTAGATATTTGTATTGATAGTCCCTAGATAACGTTACATATTAAATTACAGCTCTGCCATACAATAGAATCTTTAAATATGGACTACCTTTTACACCGCTACAGAATTTGAGGACGTTTCGTAAGTTTTAATAGTTCGGGACATCGATGGGGCAGTGCGAACAAGCGCCGTCAGTCGAACCCCGGCAGAGACGATGACCGTATTTCACTTAGTTAAGTTTAGGGTACATGTTCCATGAATGGTTAGTATGTAAGGGACGCCCGCGCCTCCCTTAAGTAATGCGAAAGCATTTTGATATTGATTGACAGTTAGCTTTCCCGAAAGTTGTTACGGGCCAAACGAGCTTTTTCGTCGACCCGCAACCGGATAGGTGGGAAAAGGTCTGCAGCTTAGCTAAGAGGAGTAGGGAGGGTTCACGGAAATCGCTTACGGGACGAAATCTTCCCGGTTATGTACAGGGTAGGTCAAAATCAGCAGGCGCCACTTTCCAAATACAGCTGATTGCCGTTTCTCGTGGAAGGACGAGGAGCCAGCGGCTTATGGGAATCGAACTCACCTTTTATTGTGCCTCCCTCCCATTTAGAAAGCTTGCAAAATTCGTACATATACAAATACAAAGTGTACAATAATAAAAGATGTAATAATTTCAAAACACATATAATTAACCTTTTGAGAGTAAATGACGATACAAAAAAAATATGACAGCAAGTAGTAATATTTTACTCAATATAACAATCGGTTAAAAGGAACGTTCGATTAAGGGGGAGCTCGCCGACCATAGCCTACGGTATTTAAAATCTTTCAACAAATCTACGTGGCCAGTGGCGTCTGAGTTTACAAGAATAATACAATATGTAATATATTTTTACAATTAACAGCAAACAAAAGAAATGTCAATCGACGACTGAAGGTCGCCTCTTATCGCATTAAGAAAAAAGGCTCAATCACTTAGAATTTTGCGTTACGTTAGAGAGTGAGGCTGGCACAATTTCGAGGTGTTCTCCAGATGCAGGTACAGTCTGGGGTATTTTCAGGTCCGGGAAAAGGTAGGCGACGTTCCTCGGGAGACTTTGGGACGAAGTAATTGCTGGTGCGCCCCTGGGGATTAGATTGCTTCCCAAAGGGGTTCAGACGGTTGAAATATCAGCTCCAAGAAGCATAACTTCACGGATTTTTAAATCGCTTATATCCGATAAAAATCGAAAGGACGATTACACTTAATTGCCCATGCACCAAAACTTGACACTCTGCTAATTTTTATTTAAATCCGATTTGGTCGAGATTCTATTTGCCCAAAGCAAAATACGTTACGATAAAACTCAGTTTAGCAGAAGAGCCGCGAAGAAAACCCAATCTTCATCTATGTCCGTCTGGGCCCAAAGATTAGCGCCTACTTAATTTCACTTAATTTCATTAACGGCCCCCGTAGATGGAATTGGTAGACCGGAGTCGAAGGTGGATGACCGACTGAAGAACTAAACGCAACGCGAACCTGAATTCCCCAAAAAGATTACACTACATTGCGAAGTATGGTGAAATTGTTCTGGAAGGAAATAACACGTGCGGCTTCCGGGAATAAACATTTCCGAGAATTGTTTTGGATCGGCAAATCTAGCCTACAAAGGAACTTTCAAAGGCTTTACGAAAGTGGCCTTCCAAAACTCAATATTAAAAAAAATAATCTACTTCGACTTAAAAATGGCAATTAAAATAGAATTTTGATTCCTACGAAGCGGCAATTAAAATACGAGTTTAATTCAAATGAGGTGGCAAAATAAAATGAACATAACAAAGTTCCGTCTAAAGTTTTAGTTTAAATGTAATCAAGTTCGCCGTTAAATAATAGTACCTTAGGTTTTTAAGTTTCAAACAAATATTTTATATAAATGTTCTTTGGCCATGTTGAACAAAATTTTACTACTTTACTGATAAAATAATTTTCTGCAACGATTAAGCATCTTAAAAGTCTTTAAAACTAGAATTTTAGGGTGTGTTAGTGGTATTTATTAAACTTCGTGACAAATGTTTATGCACCCAAAATTTTCCCAGGCAGGAAGTAATCAGGTAAACTAAACTTTTTTAGTAATTACAGCAGACGCTCGATAACGTCAACACCGGATTATGGAAACATCGCGCTAATGTAAACACAAAATTCTTACTACAGGATCAAATGAAACGCCCGATAACGTACACAACCTGTACAGCTCGATAACGTAAACACTTCTTTTTTTATTGTTTTTATGATGTACATACGTGACTCTCAACAAATTATTTGTAGGAGCAGTGTTGATTTCATTTTAGTCGTTGTTTAAACTTAAGTCAGGCATATTGCATTCGTTTATGCATTAAGACTATGTCATCCACATCCAATAAAAGAAAGTGTTTAAGATTGAGTGTCAAAGTGAAAATCATAGACGAGATTGCACTACCTGTGGAAGTGACACAATTAGCAAAAAAATATTAATTGTGTTATTAAACCTTTCTTTTAATAATTTGATAAATAAAATCACGCTTATGTAAATATTTCTATAATGTGAACACACTCGGGTCTGCATTAGTTTACGTTATCGAGCGTCTGCTGTATTGAAAAATTTTTGACTCCTCCGAGTTCCTTAACGAGATTGGCTAATCCGCACTCGAAGAGCAAGAATTGCAAATGAATGTTACAGGCTTTACAACTTACGCTTTAGTTTTAGAGCGCCCTTGAAAATACACAATAAAGCTATATAATTTTGTTGCTAGGTCCATTCTGAGAATTTCTTTGAACATTTGGAATCATTTTACATGTTCGGTGTGCCAAAATGCAGTCGCTAAATTTACAGACAGCTTGGCAGTGGTTAAAAAACACCTGTTGCCAAGGATTTATTATTCCTGGACTCATGCTACTATTGTGTACTATTTTATGACTACTTGCTCGAACAGATTCATTTTGGCAGAGTAACGAATTTTTAGAAGTAGCTAACAAAAAAAGAGGATAAAAAGAATTGGTGCCAGCAGGAGGCTATTTGTATAAACCACCTGTATATACTAGTATACAAAGTTAAATTCTCCTACGGCACAATAATGTTGAATTAGGCAACTGAAATACTCAATGAGCTATAATAAAAGGTTGTAGCTTCCCAATACTACCAAAAATGTCGTGGATGTTTTGAAGCTACCCTGTGAGAATTTTCTTTACATTTACAACCATACAGGATCTACTGGAAATGGGGCTATTTATGAAAATTCGGAAAAAAGACAAAAAGAGAACGGAGTCTGAAATTTAATTTTTAGGTAAGAAAAAACAAACTGTTGGTACATAGTACTTTAATTTATATTATCTGTAGGGAATGTTTTTCGTGACCTTCTACGTTTTGATTAACAAAAGCTCGGTCCACCCTAAAACTTTCTGGTATTAATCTGAATGTGAAATGTCTTGCATTGTTATATAATGGAGCTTAACTTTAGCGCTTACCAATAATATTAACATCAATAATGACGAAACCAAAAAAAAAATCGAAGTAATAATGTCGAATGCTAAAATATAAATGGACATTGAATGGAAAAGTGCCGAATGCAATTAACATCGAATGATGGAAAGGTCGCATATAGTAATCTGCAATACAAAATCGCCGAATAAATATATACTTAGTGACATGGAAATCGCAACACCAAGAAGGGGTAGAAATTTTTTACCAAACTTGGCAGAAAAGTTTAACTACTAAAAGGTAAAATTTCATTCATATGGATCAAGTGATAATGGCTTATCTGACAATTCTTTCAGTTTTGTCTAACAATTTTGCGAGATTTTGTTCAATTCCTCATTGTTATCGCTTTTGATCGTTTGTTTTGAGGGTGTGATCATGCCTAGAGTGCGGCAACGCGGAAATCAGAGCCAATTAAGCGATTTCGACAGAGGTCGTATTGTTCGTTTGCGCGAAGGTGGTTTTTCGTTCAGAGAAATTGCAAATCGCCTTAACCGGAACCAGTCCACCATCATGCTTTGCTATCAGGCATGGACTAGGGAGAGTCAGGAACGTCGTAGAAGAGGAAGCGGGGGCGAAGAAGAACAAATGAGGTGTAGGGCCGCCATCTTCGACTTATGGCAAAGAGAGACCGATTCTCCAGTACCAGATCAATTGCCGATCAATGGTTAGCTAACGAAGGTCGTCCTGTAACCCTTCGAACGGTTGAGCGCAGAATCAGCGCTTTCGGCTTGCAATCCTATCGGCCACATCTTTTGTTACCACTGCACTGACGGCTCAACACCGACAGCAACGTTTGGAGTGGGGTAGGTTGCGATTGCACTGGAACCTAGAGTGGCATAGGGTGGTGTTCAATGATGAATCCCGATTCTGTTTGGGGATGCATGATGGCCGTAGAAGGGTCAGACGAACACGTGGGGAACGTCGCAATGTTGAATTTTCTATTGCGAGGCATGTGCACCAAACTGTGGGGATTATGGTATGGGGTGCTCTAACTTATGGGAGTAGGTCCCGTTTGATACCCATCCGAGGCAATATGAACGCCCAGCGATATATGGATGATCTTTCGCCCATCGAGCATGTTTGGGACAGTATGGGGAGAAGACTGAGGAACTTTCTGCATCCTCCGCAGGCGCTGCAAGCTCTACAGCACGAATTACAGGTTGCTTGGGACACAATACCTCAAGAGAAAATCGACCATCTGCTAGAATCGATGCCACGAAGAGTGGGGGAGTGTGTAACCAATAGGGGGGGACCAACCCATTATTAATAAAAATTATGTTTATATTTTGTTCTTCATCTTTAAAATGTTAATCAATTGCTACCTTTTACTAGTTAAAACGTTTCTGCCAAGTTTGGTCAAAAAATTCCTAACCCTTCTTGGTGTTGCGATTTCCTTGTCACTGAGTATAACATTGAAACGAAAACACGTCGACTTTATTTAATGTCAAATGCAGTATCATCGATTGCCATTAACGTCTAACAAAAAACAAGAGTAGTTATAAAAGCGTACGTCCTGAACCAGATTTTTTATTTATTATTTTAATCGAAATAGGCCCACTTACATATCAATTTTTGAAAAACAATCTTCTTTTGGCAAAACCACCCTAAAAACAGCTAATCTATCTGGACCAGATTGTTTAAAAACGTTTGTTATGTAATATGGAGGTGTTTTGAAGTTCCAAAAAATCTGATATCTCATATCTCAAATTGACCCCTTTTTTGTCTAAAATCTAACGTTTTTAAATAATCTGGTCCAGATAGATTAGCTGTTTTGCCAAAAAAGCTTGTTTTTTCAAAAATTGATATGAAAGTGGGCCTATTTTGTTTAAAATAATAAATAAAAAAGTCTGGTTTAGGACGTGCACTTTTGTAACTACTAACAAGATAGAAGGAGTAGCAGCGTCGGCGTCGTTTCCAATGTTACAGAAATTACTTCAAACGTATAAAAAGCGAACATACATAATTATAATTACCGGCTAATGAAAGAACATCCAAGAACTTCCGTCGATGGTAAGAACGCATAATTAAATTATCATCGAATAGATAGATCATCGAATGTAATTAACGACAATTCAAAAAAATGTATGTTGCATTCGACGTTATTTTTTATATTCTTCTTGTTTTTTATACGCTGTTATTCCTTACAACGTTCCATTAATGTTTCTAGTATTCAACACTTTTGTAACTCGATACTTTTTTCTTTCGACATACTAATTTTTATTAGCTTTGATTTTTTGTTCAACATTTTTCCGATGAAGTATTTTTCAACATTACGACATTTGATCTTTTTTCTGCTCAATATTTTAGTAGTTTGGTACTTCTCCCATTCGACATTTTCCTGTGCGACTATATCATTTTCTACATTATGGATTATCGATATTTTTTTCTTTTCATAGTGGTATCTTCATCCATCTAGTGTTAGCCATTTTTATTGGTATTTTTCCCGTCGATATTTCTATCTTCGCTATCACTCAATGTTTTTGTTGTTCAATATTTTAGATATTGATATTTTTTCCCTTTTGGCGTTTTTATCTTTAGATTGAAGCCATCAGATATTTTTCATATTCATTATTTTGGTAATGTGCTATTTTTTTCCTATATGCGACATTTTCATATTCGACTGTATTACATTCAACATTTTTGACATTCAATATTTTCCCATTTCGCATTTTCAACTTCATCTTTACAGTTTTACATATCTCTTGTATTCAATATGTGGGCATAGTAGTATTTTCTCCTCAGAAATTGTTTTCTCTTTGACATTTTCATATTCGGCTGTATCACTTTCGACATTTTTGACTGATGATATTTTCCTTTTTCACAGTGGTATCTTCAGCCGTCATAGTGTTAGTGATTGTTTCTATTTGGTGTTTTTTCTGTTCGGCTTTGTGGCATTTGTATCTTTACCATTCCGGTAGTAGACGTTTTTCTTATGGAATATTTTGGTAATGTGATATTTTTCCTGTAGTAACATTATTTTTAACTTCATTATTACAGTTGGAATTATAGGTATATCTCTTTTATTGACATTTTGGGAATCTGGTATGTTTCCCTCGCGGATATATCACATTCGAGATTTTTTACCATTCCATATGATTCAATTTAACATTTTTAACTTTTGTATCGTCGTATAATATATTTTCGTTAATTAACATATTTGTTATTTGATATTTTTCTCGTTGACAATTTTATTTTCCAACATTAAGGCAATAAAAGTTTGTTGTAACACTTTGACAATTTGATAATTTTTCTGTAAGAAATTGTTTTTATATGACATTATCGTGTTTGGATATACCACTTTCAATATTTTTAAAGTTCTGTATTATTCTTTTTTTGCATTTTTATCTGCAGCGTCTAGCATTAATGTTTATGTTATTCAACATTTTTTTGTATCACTACTTTCCCCCCTGTATATTAATTTCATTTGAGGTTTTTTTTTATTCAGATACACACTTTCGACGTTTTTGCCGTTGGACATTGAATAAGTTGGAATTT
>JABXWE010060618.1:0-11237 GCA_014611495.1 Limonius californicus
GCTCGACGACTATTTGCTCGCGGGTCTCTATGCTCGCCACCGTTTGTTTGCGGGTCACTATGCTCGACAGACTATTTGCTCGCGGGTCTCTATGATCGACGACTATTTGCTCGCGGGTCTCTATGCTCGACGACCAATTCTCGCCACCGTCTGCTCGCCGGTCTCTATGCTCGACGACTATTTGCTCGCGGGTCTCTCTATGTACGACAACTATTTGCTCGCGGTTCTCTATACTCGACGACCAATGCGCGCCACCGTTTGCTGGCGGGTCACTATGCTCGACATACTATTTGCTCGCGGGTCTCTATTATTGACGGCAAATGCTCGCCACCGCTTGCTCGCGGATCACTATGCTCAGCAGACTATTTGCTCGCGTGTCTCTATGCTCGACGACTATTTGCTCGTGGCTCTCTATACTCGACGACCAATGCTCGCCACCGTTTGCTCGCGGTTCACTATGCTCGACAGACTATTTTCCCGCGGGTCTCTATGATTGACGGCAAATGCTCGCCACCGCTTGCTCGCGGGTCACTATGCTCAGCAGACTATTTGCTCGCGTGTCTCTATGCTCGACGACTATTTGCTCGTGGCTCTCTATACTCGACGACCAATGCTCGCCACTGTTTGCTCGCGGTTCACTATGCTCGACAGACTATTTGCTCGCGGGTCTCTATGATCGACGGCCAATGCTCGCCCCGTTTGCTTGACGACTATTTGCTCGCCACCGTTTACTCACGGGTCTCTATGCTCGACGACTATTTGCTCGCGAGTTTCTAAGCTCGATGGCCAATGCTCGCCCCGTTTGCTCGACGACTATTTGCTCGCGCGTCTCTGCTCGACGACGATTTGCTCGCGTGTTTCTATGCTCGATACTATTTGTTCGTGGGTCTCTATGCTCGACGATCAATTCTCGCCACCGTCTGCTCGCGGGTCTCTATGCTCGACGACTATTTGCTCGCGGGCCTCTATGCTCGATGACCAATTCTCGCCACCGTTTGCTCGCAGGTCTCTATGCTCGACAAACAAGGAAAACTAAGGGAAAATGAAGGTCAAAGCATAGTTGTCTGTTGATGTATTTGGATTTATATAGGTTAATATTTATCGTATTGGTTTTAATCTTTAAGTTAGAGAATTTGGCAAAAGAACACTCGATTTGTCTAAACAATTCCGTTTTAAAATTGCGAATTAATTAGTAAAGAAAGTGCTAAAAAACATATTTAAGTTCCGCTTCTAGTTACAAACTGCTTTCAAAAGCTTTATTGACCATGGTAAATCTTTAGAAAACTTAGATTTATAATCAGAATAACCGCTATCAGGAGCTATTAAAGTGACTCAAAATAATGTTAAAAAGCCACCTTTCCACATGCGGTTTTTAATAACTAGTAGACAACATATCGAAGATTGAAACAAGATGAAAATATTTACAAAAAAATTATAGGAACTTATGATAAAAAAATTCCAAAACTAATGCAAAAATATGGTTAAATCTACTTTTTCGATATACACATGTGGTATTATTTAATGAAACTTTTTCACTTTATTACAAAGTATCATCCTTTAAGAAGATAATGCACATATCTTCAATCTTAGGATTTGATTTTCTTACAAACAGAACAATGCGAAGACTCTATTACCGACTTATTTTATCGTATATTATGCGAAGTGCCCGTTTGCATTGGCTGCTTTCCAGTATTTAGGTAGACAGTTCTAAGCCCCGTGGCGGACAGGGAAACGAATATAATGGTTTGTCGATGAAAAATTACATTTAATTTTTGGTTGCCAAATCGCTTTAGAAAATGCCCTGAAAAATATTGTAATTTCTAATTTTTACATTGACCAGGAATTATAATTTTTTTTAATTCTCTGGAACTGTTGTGTTTTCTAAAATAATTACCGTGCCTTTGTTTGGTTTTAACCTAATGTCACCATTGAAATCTTTTAGGAAATCCAATTATTATTGCTAAAGACAGTTAATTTGCAAAAACCCTTAAGATAGACACACACAAAGGCATTAAAGACAAACAAAAAAGCGTACTAATAAAAGCGGCTAAAGCCCGAACAAAACATGAGAAAGCAGAAAAAAATTAAACTGAAAGGGACCAGAACAGCCACTAAAATGGCCAAAGAAAACCACATTGCCAACAAAAAGGAATTAAAATCAAACCCTCAGGAAAAGAAAACCCCCCAGAAAAAATGAAAGTAAGATTTGTATTTTTAGATAGTACTGCTCTTAAATGCTTCCATTTGTAAAAATACTTGCGTTATGACTAGTTTCCTTTGATTGTTATCGAAAACGAAGTGTAGGAGTGCCGTCTAAAATAGTTTTATGCATGTTTGTGAGTTCTTCTGTAAAGATAAAAGTTAAGCAATTTACACAATGATACTGAAAATCCAATAGTGCTAATAGCTTTTACTCGTATTAACTGATAAAATATTTATGTTTATGTTTGAACCCATTTGCGTTTAACACGGAAGATAGTACTGCGAAATATTAGCATAAAATATCTGATAACAATCAGTTTGCTGAGTTGAACTTGGTTGTATTCAAATTCAAATAGAAATTTAACACAAATGTAGGAAAATGTTTCTAATTTTGAGAGAATTTTATAAATTTATATATATCAGAAATAGATACAAATATTTAAACCAGTAATAGATTGGTTCAAGTAGAATATAATGGTACTATTCATTTTTCAAAAATCATTAAGTTTATTTTTTGAATTAAAAATAAAATAAAATTTTGTTTGAGAACTGCTGATGATACATAGAAAATGCATTTAAGCTGTAGAAGGTTATTACCTAATTGTAAAGTAAATCCAAAGTGGCAAAGACGTAAAAACTTGTCTGGCTTGTGATAACAACAACAGACCGAATAGAAATTACTGACCTACCTAATAGTATTGGTTTGTGGCAGGTGATAAGAAATTTTTTGCACTTCTATCTTACTCTCCTTTGCATGACATGTTTTTGAACTCAAATTTTTGTTATTATCATGCGGTACTCTGGGTCAAATTTTCAATTATTATTTTCGCATATCTTAAGGGTCCCATTGCCAAAGAAATGTTTTTTCTAGTTTCTATATATTGTAATCTACCATCGGATTTAATATATGTATAAAAAAATATTTTCAACCGATATAATTTAGGTCTTACTGTTTCAAAGGAAACAGTAATTATTTGTTTAATAAATTATTTACCCTTCCTTGGAATTTATTGATTGATTTGATCATGTGTGACTGAAAATTGCTATTGCCTTGAGATTTATGATAATCAGTGGACGAACGAAGGTGAAAACAGTTACTCATTCCTAACTATCAATTTCACTTTAGTATCTGCATAAATTTTCAAATAGTTATAGTGGAGGATTATGAGCAGACCAAAATGGAAACTAAACGACATTTTAATGATGCGTAGGTTTCCCAAACAAAGTAAACATAATTAAGCACTACTGAAAGTTGTAAAGCCTTGTACTGATGGGAACTCCAACGTAGCTTCACGTTTTTTTCCTTTTTTGACGTTTTCTTTGCATATGTGCGCTTTATTCGGAAGTCGTTGACGGCTGACGATTGCGCTAAAATTCGCCGCTGAATGCTGCAACCGTCGTCAAGCAGACGCTGTAAATAAGCACTTCGTAGTTGTCATCTTTTACCATTTAAAGCTTCTTCGATTTATGGCCTCATTGTTGATTCGTATCGACTGAAGGTAAACGATCGGCTTGTTATCGGTGGCAGAACAGCCGTGAAGGTTCTCGTATAGTATTGTTTATTGCTATTATATTGTGTAGTTTATTAGCTGAATGCTGTTAGGTAATTGTCAACGATTTCAAGCACCGATACGAGAGGAGTTTGTCTTTTCCTCTTTGTATTTTAACTACACATAGATATAATTTACAATAAATATCTCAACAGAATTACGTAATATGATTGTGAATTATAACTAAGTTATCCGTTAACGAAGATCAGGCAAAATCTGTTAAAAAAACATTATTCTCTACACAACAAAGCCACGGTTAAGCACACCCATGTTCTCTTAATTGGTATAACAACAATGTCTCAAAAAGATCAGGGCCTCCTTGCTTTCTAAACACTCTGTAATATAAACCACCCACGAAAGTACATGCAATTTTGCTTAATTAACGCTAACACCTTTGAAGACGTGGGAGAAGTGGACACATTTCTGATGTTGGTCGAGATTTACCATACTCATTAGGCGAAATATGGAAACGGCGTCTACAAGAACGCTGTAATGCCTTGAAAAAGCCCAAGCAAATAAAACTTTATGGTAAGTGCAAAATGGGAATCATATTATACAGATCCTATATTGAAACCTGAACTAGTTTAGATACAATAAAATCACTATAGGAAACACAATCTACAATAAAAAGAATACTTCTCGAGATAAGAAACGTATAATTATGAACTTCCTTCTAGGGAGGGATTAGCTGAAAGTTATTAGGATTTATATTTAGCTGCCTGTTTCTTATTACGATGGATTTAAAACCCTGCATGGCTGCATATAAATTGGTTGCAGTCACGTCAGTGTAATGCCTTCGAAAAATATTAATTAGAAATGGCTTCCAGCCTGACAGAACGTTAAAACGTATTTTATTTCATCAGAAATAAATATGGCCCAATAAAAAAACAAATTGCTAAATTTGGGTTAATATACTTTCATGCAAATTATACCCCAAAGTAAGAATTAGCGACTGACAGGACGGGCTATAAAAGGCGCCTGCAAAATTTAAAATTTAAGCGCCGTTTTAAGGTGGGTCTGCAAGTTTGCATAACATTAATATTTCGGATTCATGCCGTTAACTGCACTCTTCATTGCTTTCGATTATACTTGATCTTTCACGTCAGTGTCAATCCTTTCACGTGCCTGGATTGTTACACAAAGTGCTTGATACAAAAGAACAAATTGCTAAATCATTCCGGCAGTTTTTAGCAGGTTATAGTTGATTGAATGGAATGCTTTAGGAGGATGAAATATCATTTAGGTATAGTTCGTTTTATATTTTATCAACATTGAATAAAGTGGATATTCAGGGCATTGACAGTTTACAGATCAAGATTTCGTTCATAAAATTAAAATACCTAATTCTGTATTATAATAATTGTTCCCATGAAAATTCAGAAATCGCGAAGTTGAAATTTTTTATTGCTACAGTTCTAGATCAAATAGTTCAAAAAATTGGTGTAGAAATTTCTAAATCTATAAAGTTGTGATAGAATTAAAAGGCGTCCTAAACTCTGGATAGGAAGAAAAGAAATTTTAATTACTCACTAAATTATAAACACAACAGCAACCTAGGAGTCGAAACGGCTGACAAAATAATTCACAAGCAATTCCCATAATTTCTAAACTAATTCCATAGAATGTTATAGAGTTTAACAATTCCTTTATAATGTTTAAAGAAATCGTAAACCATTCCACAACTAACAAAATTTCCATGAACTCCGTGATACTTCCCATACAGTGCCTACAATTCCCATACAACAAATAATACTCACAGTTCCCATGCAATCCACATACTATAGTCACTGATATACTAAAAATCATGCTTTATAAACTATCCCGATACAATACCCACAACAAGAAGAAGAAATTATCTTTGCAATTATTACACCACTCACTACTAGTCAATAAAGGAAACTTGTTTTTGGTTAAGCAATTTTAAATCCTTTAAAAGGAAATGTTGAAGTTTGTGGGCCATGTTGTTGGAATTAAATAGGTATTGTGAATACTATCCTTGTGGGAAAATTGTTTTGAAGGTATAAAGAATTATTTACCATTTACGAGAATATTCTCTTCATTGTAGGAATTGTTTAAATAACTTTAAGATACTGCCTAATATTATAAGATCTATTTTTTATTTTTATTATTTCATTGCATAATTTTATGAAACCTGGAGGAGCATTAGAAGAGGACGTTTGACGTAAATGTCAAATCTTGTGCGTTCTGTTTTGTGTATATTGTGCCATCCTTGTATGGGAATTGTTTGGAAATGTAAGCATTGAATACGATTTACGAAAAGATTATTTACAAATGCCGTAAATCTTACATTAATGGTATAAATTTTTAAGATACTTAAAAATACTGTCTGTCTGATATTATAACATGTATACCTACCAATAGTTCAAATTTTTACCCTAAAATTATAGTATTCGCACAATTTCCTAGCAATTTGTAATTCCTTACAATTGCCACAAGATAGAACCCAGGACATTCCTGCTTGATATTGTAAAATGTATACCAACAGTTGAAATTTTTACCCTAAAATTTACAGATTTCGCACAATATCCTAACGATTTGTAATTCCTTACAATCTGCCTGATATTATAAAATGTGTACCAACAATTCAAATTTTTACCCTTAAATTTACAGAATTCGCACAATTTCCTAACAATTTGTGATTCCTTACAATCTGCCCGATATTATAAAATGTGTACCAACAATTCAAATTTTTACCCTAAAATTTACAGAATTCGCACAATTTCCTAACGATTTGTAATTCCTTACAATCTGCCTGATATTATAAAATGTGTACCAACAATTCAAATTTTTACCTTAAAATTTACAGAATTCGCACAATTTCCTAACAATTTGTAACTCCTTACAATGGACACACAGGTCATTCCTACCTAATATTATAAAATGTGTACCAACCGTTCAAATTTTTACCCTAAAATTTACAGAATTCACACAATTTCCTAACAATATGTAATTCGTTACAATGGTCACAAGATAGAACCTAGGACATTCCTGCCTGATATTATAAAATGTGTACCAACAGTTCAAATTTTTACCCTACAATTTATAGAATTCACACAATTTCCTAACAATTTGTAATTCCTTACAATAGTCACAAGATAGAACACAGGACATTCCTACCTGATATTATAAAATGTATACCAACCATTCAAATTTTTACCCTAAAATTTACAGAATTCACACAATTTCCTAACAATTTGTAATTCCTTACAATAGTCACAAGATAGAACACAGGACATTCCTACCTGATATAAAATGTGTACCAACAGTTCAACTGTTTACCCTAAAATTTAAAGTATTTGCACAACTTCTTAACAATTATTAATTCCATACAGTGGTCACAAGATAGAACCGAGAACATTCCATAATTCCTTCTAATTTTTTAAAATAATGGTAGAATATTCCCACAATTTCCAGATTATTCTTATAATCGGCAAATCATTCCGGCATATACCAACAATTGCTTAACAAATTCCATAAAATGCCTCCATTTTCCAACAATTGTTGTACAGTGGGTAAACACTACACTAACTACGATAATATGCAATTGTTCGTACTTCTCGTGTTCAAGAACAGTCTTAAGACAATATAAACCAAACACGCATCAGAATACGCGATATTACCTTAAAATATCTTAAGAAATTCCCAAAAACTTATAATTCCAAAGAAAATCTAATATTACGAAAAAGTTTCCATAGTTTACGAATAATTTATAGAATTTTTTACATGCATAATTCTCACAAAAGACGAACTATATATTAAAATTAGGTCAACGAGTCCTAAAGATGTCTACAATGCCGTGATTAGTGAATAATTCTCCTGATTTCTAGAATTGTTTCACTATTCTCTTAAAAAATAGTATTCCCTCTTTCTGGACAATTCCATTACGCTAACCACAGAATAGACATCCCATTTTCTGCAAACGTCTAGAATTCTGCTTCCTTAAAAATTCCAACCATTCCGCGACAATTTTCTTAATCTCTAGAATTGTTTAATGTTTGCACAATTCTTATAATCTCTATAAAGCGTCTGCAAAATATATCTTATCATATTGGGCAGTTGTTTAAACTTAATTAAATAATTCCTAAACATAGAAAAACTTCACAGTATTAGATAAATTTTTTAGGACTCCTTAAGCCATTTCTAATAATTCTCCTGTTTTCTTACAAATTTCAACAATTACCTAAACAATTCTATGCCTGGTGATAATAAATATGTTTGGTAATTTGCAGAATTTTTAAACTTTTCATCAATTCTCATTATAATCCTAATATTAGGACTTACAATATTAGCCAGTATTTTAAACTTTCCTAACCATTCCTAGAATTGTCAAAACATGTATTAAATGCAATCTGCAATCTCTCAACAATTCCCGTAAACGGATACCTCCAAAAGAAGGTTTCATAACATTCTCCATTTTGTTGAAAGTAATCCATTCCTAATAACCCCTAAATTCTTCACTTGTTAACAAAAACAGTTTCCACAAATTATTTCTACAATTACTAACAATTTTCATACAATGCCCATAATTTTCATAAAGTACAAGATACATTTTAGAATATCAGAGAGTAACTTAAAAGTACCTAAATTATTCCCATATATTTTTTCACTGACAGAATATGTCTGCCATTTGTAAATGATTTCTAGAATTCTTTGATAATTCCTATTCCATGCCTTTTTTCCATTTATACAGCGCGTATACGTACTGCCCCATCGGGGTCCCTCCTAATTCATGCATACACTTTCCAAACAATTCCCATACAAGTATAGTACAATGTGCAATGTATACGCAATACATTTTACAAGATTTGATAAAGTGCAAACATCTTATACCATTTCTAATAATCATACTACCGGTTTCTTACAAATTCCGGTAAGTATCATATCTTTCTTTCATGTTGCCTCAATAATCTCCAGATTTGTTGTTATTGCCACACAGCACTCACAATACTCAAACTAAATCTTATAATATTAGGCAGCATTTTAAAGATATTTTAACAATTCCTACAATTAACAGAATATTCTCGCAATTAGTAAATAATTCTTTGCAATTTTCAAAGAATTTCCCTTCAAGAATGGTGCTCACAATATCTATTGAAATCCAAGTGTGCCCACAAAATTTGACATTTAATTCTTTAATTCTTAAAAAGTCTAGCGCTTCATTGAAAATTCCAAAAAAATTCTTACTATAACTCATAAAAAATATTTACAATACCCACACTTTCTGAAAAATTCCTGTATTCACAGCTTCAACATAATTTAATAAAATACTTTTTAAGCAATTCACGTAGCAAAACAAAGTTAAGAAAGAATCTTCAACAATTCCTTGACGTATCTTCCAGGAAATTTCTCGCAGTTTCTTAACAATTATCACCATTTTTAAACAATTCCTATACAATGTTTGTAAGACAGATCCCACAATATTCAACAGTAGTTTTAATTTCTCAACTATTTCTGAACATTCTTCCTAAATCTAAGAAATTCGCATGAATCTCAAAAGCTTCTACAATTCCTTAATAATTCTGGCAATTTCAAAATCTCTAACATAAGTAAAATTTCTTCATGGTTCGTTTAGCATCCTCACCATGGCATTTCAATAATATTTGACACAATTTCCTAGATGTTTTATCTTCAGCTCGGTACTGTAAACTGAATGCTCATGTAATATTATATTTCATATCATATTTATTAGTTCCATTTTGGACGGGTGGGTGTAAAATGATGTACATTTCTTCGCCATAAATGCAGTTTATGCACCTTCACATTCGTCTGGCGCCACTGCACTCGTTGCGCGAATAAATTGGTAAGAAACGGAGTTATAAAAGCCAATACCAGTCAAGAGTCAATAACGATCGGTTTACACGTCTGAACGTAAGAACTCGCTAGATTCCTACGGAATAATGAAGAAAATCGATAGGGAAAAGCACGATTGCGTCACGAATCGATGCCTACAAGCCCAAAAGATTAATTGACGTAATCAAAATGAAAATTTTCCGTAACCACGGAAATTTGTGTGTGTGTTCAACAAGCGCGTTTTTTTTATTTTTTTTTAAGAGAACGTTACCGTACCAAGCGATGCGAACTGGAACGGTCGTTAAAGAATGTCACAAAAACGATTGGGTTATTCTTCTCTGGCATGCGATATCTGATATGAAATATTGTCTGCTTGGAGCAAGTATTCACTTTACCGTGAACGCCGGCAATTCTTTTGATTTAGGTTATCGCTTGTTTGTTCGAGCAGTGCGCCGCTTCAATTTCAAGTGAATCAGTGAATTTAGTTTAAGTTGCTCTGCCCAGGTTGGTTAATTAAAGCGAGCATAATTAGGGAAAGATTTCCTTAAGGAGTAAAATATAAATCCCCCATTAGCTCTCCCGGTTGAATAGTACTGTGCGAATTTTAAGTTGGTAATTAACTTTTTTCCTTTTCCACTTACAAGCGGGACTTACGCTTTCATGTATAATACTTTAATATTTGTTTTATAAGCTATTGCTAGAACAAATAAGGAGCTTAACATGTTTGAAATTGTACTTAGGTTACTTAAACAACGCCAGAGTGGAGTTGTAGAGAAATAATTGATACTGCAATCTCAACTTAAATCAAATAGATCCTTCTTACTGATTACAACTAAGCTAGCCTTATTTGGATCTCATGCAAATGTGGTGGTAGAAGTTTGTCTATTATTAGATGATACTGTACTGATTTCAATTTTCCACAAGAGTAAATCAACGCGTTAGCTCAATACACAATTATGCCATTTTTTTCGTGTGTGAAACGAAAATGTTGGGTTTGTTTTTACTCAAACTTGTATTACAGGGTGCGACAAAAGTATCGAACCAAGCTATTTACGACGAAAATATCAGATATATTACAAATGTCTTTTTCCAACATAACCTTACAGTGAATGGAAATACAAACGTCTTAGCTTAATACATACCGTTGACCTTCGGCGTGTGGAAACAAAACTGTTGGATTTATTTTTAGTCAAAATTGTATTACAAGGTCCAGCAAAAGTATAGAACGATGCTGTTTCCGACGAAAATATTACAAATGTATTACAAATTCCTTATTCGAACATAACGTTACATTGACTGGAAATATACGCGTCTTAGCTTAATACATACCGTTGACCTTCGGCGTGTGCGAAACAAAAATGTTGGATTTATTTTTAGTCAAAATTGTATTACAAGGTCCAGCAAAAGTATAGAACGAAGCTGTTTCCGACGAAAATATTAGATGTATTACAAATTCCTTATTCCAACATAACCTTACATTGAATGGAAATACACACGTCTTAGCTTAATACATACCGTTGACCGTCGGCGTGTGCGAAACAAAAATGTTGGATTTATTTTTAGTCAAAATTGTATTACAAGGTCCAGCAAAAGTATAGAACGAAACTGTTTTCGACGAAAATATTAGATGTATTACAAATTCCTTATTCCAACATAACCTTACATTGAATGGAA
>JABXWE010060627.1:0-17833 GCA_014611495.1 Limonius californicus
CAGAGCTGTATATCTATAGGGAAATTATACTGCATCATTAAAAATAACAAATGCAGTAGAATTTGGCTAATTTAATTGAATTTATATCCATTCAGATAAGCAAAATAGTTATAGACTGTATACCTAACGTTTTTCAAAAAAAAAAAAACCCATTTGGGACAGCATATATATTGCTGTGTTACATGAACTTTGATTTATATAGAAAATTAACGTATTTAGATATCTTAAAGCTATTTTATGCTTTAAACCTGAAAAATAAATTGTTAAAACCTAGTAAAGATCATGTTCAATTGTCAGCTCCGTTTTGTCACCTGGAAAACAATAAGATATGAGATTTGTGTAGGTATTATGTTCCACAAATGTCAACTAACAGGTAATTTTGGAGGAAAATGGGCCTTTCAATTGTGTTTTTTTTGTGAGTAATATTTGGATATAGGTACGAAGAATATTTTAATATGATTTTGATAATCATTAATTGTAATATTATTAATTTAAGGTAATTTATGTTAAAATGAATATGAATTTTGCTAATAAAATAATTGATAGGCCGTGTGAGGTGTCAAAACATTCCTTTTTAAATACGGAATATGGCTATAATTTCAGTATTGGTATAAATGATATTTTCAAAAAGGTATTTAAATATTTAAGATTTGATTAATTTGTGTTAATTTCAATCTGCTTTCGCATTGGTTAAGGAAGTCACATGTTTTTTTAAAATGTACTTATTTTTGTTTGTTTTATGATGTTGCCATGGTTACTTGTTAAAAAAAAGGAAGGAAAAAACAGCGGGGACTTGCCATGAAAATATCAACGCGAACAGACGCTCGTCTGGCGAGTCAATTAAAATTGTAATTTTGTGTGTTTTTATATCTTGTTTGAATAAAACTATGTTATTAATTGTTGCGGTTCAAATCAGCGTTATTTGATACTTATCTGTGTGAAAAATGGATAAAATTCGCCAAATTAGCCGAAAATCAAGAATTTGGGGCGGACTATCGAATCAACAACAATTTGAAAGGTGAAGCAAGTTTGGGATTAAAAATTTAGAAAGAAAATATACAGATGCAACGTATTTACGAATTTATTGGTATATTTGAACATCTGCAATAATAAGCAGTAAATAATATTTGCGTTAATTACCTTGTGCAACGATTTTATGAATACGAAGATACTCAGTTCAAAACTTTTTGCGAGAAAAAAAGGCTACAGGTGATGGAGTTTCTTTTTGAATTTTAAGATCAAGGCAGGAGTGCCATCCTAATTTCATCTAGTGAATTTGACCAACACCAGAAGAAAATAAGCAAGTGCTTGAAAGTTTGAAAGTGCTTTGTTAAATTAGACCTTACTATTTATTTGATGTAACTTTGTCATTTAATTGTTAAAAGTGTTTAATGTTTTATAAAAAAAAACTTAGATAATTCGATAACATTTAATTCATTTCTTTGTTGCATCCATATTTTATAAGTTTATATTTATGATCTTGTATCCTTCGCGTTGTTCAGTTAACCAGCGCAAAAATTTAAATGTTAGGTATACAACAGTTACCAAAAGTTATATTAAAAATCCTGCGATAAGAGTTCTTTTAAAATTTATGTTTGAAGTGTGCCCTTTGCGTTGTTTCAACAACTTATGTAATAATATTGTAATAATTTTTTTACATCTGAAAGGGAGATCATCTTTATTAGGGGTGCAAGTAAAGCAACATTCCCCTTTTTTCAAACACATTATTTTTGGCGCTTCAATGTGGGGCTCATATGTAGGTCTTTCAATAAAACATGATAATAATATATATTATAAAGTAGTTGTTTACCTGTCAAAGAATATTACTATGATTTGATAACTGATACTCATAAAACATACAAAGTTAAGTTGTTCAAACCAAACAAACTAGTGTGATCAAACACGCGATGGCCGGTGCATCTCGTTTCCATTCACTGGTCAAGTTTTGTGACATTCAGTATTATCATTTACGTAATAAAAATGAACTGTATGTTACAGCAAATTGCACGGAGAGTACTTGAGAGTTATGTATTTTGTAATTAAGTAAACCTATATTTGTCATCATAGTTAATAAATTACCTAGCAAACAATAAATTATAAACTTACAATTTCACTTAGATTTTATGTATCACAAAACTATCCTGCTGTAAATGGAGTGCTAAACTCCTCATGTGAATTTCTTGTTTTATACAATGCAGTATATGGTACACACAATCAAAACATTTATACATTTTGTTCTATTTGTATTATATTTTTTTGTCTAAAAAAGTACATTTTTGCTATTTATCATTTTAGAAGAAATTTAGCGAAACAATAAAATATTGGTAATGAAAAATTTCTTATTTTTATACATACAACAGAATATCTATTTTGTGTTCTCTGGTTTAAATTAGTGATTATATATAATTATTTATATATGCAAGGCAAGTACGCGATTGTTTACTAAATCCAATTATGAATGCAAGATGTGTAAACATTAAACAATTCAGTATTGAATGAAATGTTTAAGTAACAGTTCTATTGGCTATTGCAAATTAATATAAATTGTAGGAATATTTGAACCAAATAAAAGACTGTACATTTCATTTACTTTATTTTAATAAATAACAGTACAAAATGATTTACAAATGACAGCACACCTTTACGAAATTATTGCCTGCCTGTTGACTAGAAGTGAGCAATACTCAGGTTTTTTTGCATTATATATTACAATATCCTAAGAGTAAAGATAGCACTATATGGCAACAACAAATAGAGAAACTTCATACCACTTCATAAGATGCATGTTTAAATATTTATTTTTACTGGTTGCATCAGTTTACAGAAAATACTTATTATAATTTAGGCATGATAATGCGGTGTATAAAATTTTACGTATAACATATATGAATTGGTTTATGGCAGAACATTGCTAAGCAAAGAAAATTTCAGAAATCTATATTGTATTCGTATGGCAAAGTTTATTAATACAAATATCTCTGGAGACTATTAGTTACTGTGTAAAAGATTATAAATTTGCGTACTAATAATTAATGCCTTTACTTATAGTTAGTATATATACACCGTGTTCCATAAGCTGAGATAAAACGCCACGTGGTGTTGTTCAGCAGTGCATACTGAACACAAAACAACTAAAATATTTATTTTTGGCAGGTTAGTTTCTTCACTTGAGCTTCTTGAAGTTTGATATTCGAATGCTGCGTATTTTTAACAACAAAGCTAAAGTAGTAGATATTATGGATGAATGTAGTTCTTTATTAATAAACTTAAGATATTTTCAATAAAAAATGACTTCTGCACAACTTCAAATTGCACATTTCTGATCTAAAGATTTTGTTGAAAACGGGAGATTTAGATACGGCATCAAGATTAATCTAAGCAAAGCTGATAGTAATTTCTATTTAATTCAACACTACTGTTCCGAATTTTACTTTTGTCAAACACATTTTTCTGTTCTTTTTTGTAAATTCCGTTTCACATGCATTAATGGACTACACATTGCTGACTACACTGACATGATTTGGATTCTTGGAGAGGTTGGTGGTAATTGTAATGCAGCGGCAAGACAATATGCTGAACGCTATTCAAATAGAAGACATCCAAACCACACAGTTATTAAACAAACTGACCAACGACTACTACGGAGAGGAACTGTTGGTCTAGGAAGAGCTGATGGTGGTCTTCCGCTTATGGTAAGACAGTCCAATATTGAAAAAAATATGTTAGATTTAATTGAAGCCTAGGTATGTGGTATTTCTCGAATTGTAGACACACCAAAGTCTACAGTACACAAAATATTATATGAAAACGGCATATACCCTTTTCGAAAAACGAAAGTGCAACACTTATTACCACATGATTACAATGCACGAGTTACATACTGCAAATAGCTATTAAATCAACAGTAGGAAAATCCGAGATTTATTGGCAATATTTTGTGAACAGATGAAGTAACATTTATGCAGGATGGGATTTACAATATTCATAATACTCATATGTGGGCAGATGAGAACCCTGAAGTCATCAATATCGATATGATGTTAATGTTCGGGAAGGTATGGTGAATAATTATGTAATTAAACCTTTTATTCTACCAAATCGTCTTAATGCTGAAAATTTCCTACATTTTCTAAATCAAGAATTTCAAATACTACTGCAAAATGTTCCCCTGATAATTAGACAAAATATGTGGTACCAACAAGATGGTGCTCCAGCCCCTCATGGTTCGAGATTAACTTCAAAATCATTTTCCAGATTGGTGGATTGGTCGTGGGAGTGCTGTAGCTTAGCCGCCACAGTCACCTGATCTAATACCGTTAGATGTTTATTTATGAGTTTATCTGAAGGATTTAGTATATCTCATACCAGTGAACAATGTGGACGATTTAACAAATGGTATAACCAAGCGGCTGCAACTTTAAATGAACACATGCTCCAACGAGTACAAAGTTTAATTGCAGTGATATTTTAAACAATTCCATTCATATACAGAAATTTTTCAATTATGATTTGTTTCTGTCTGTTTGTTTTATTCTTTCTTTATCATAAGTAATTTGTGTTCAGGTGCTGAAAAGGATTGATAACTACTTTATTCAGCTGTGGATTAGGCCTATTGGGGATACTAGATAAAAAAAAAAGGCCGGTACTTCTACCTCATGATGGTGTGGAAATGAGTTGTTTAGTAGTTGATTGGCCTAGATAATATTTATGTAATAAATATTTTTAATTAATAGTTTTCCATAGTAACTGCAAAATTATTTTTTGTAGAGCATACAACATGCATATTACACAGTAGTCAAGTTTCCACTTGTTTTCGTGCTCAGCGTGAAGAAACTAGCATGCGGAAAATAAATATTCTCACCGTTTTATATTTAGTATGCACTGCTGAACAGCTACGAGGCGTTTTATGGCGAGTTATGGGACACCCTGTATAAACAATGTATAAAAGGAGTAGAAAGTTTAACCAGCTATTCAAAAGATCTTGCATATTATAAAACTTTCTAATGAAGATCAACAACCCCCCTTATGGAGGAGGCCCTTGCCCAACAATGGGATATTGCGGGCTAATAAAAAAAAAATGAAGGCAGAAAAAAATATTGCCTTTCCAATGATGTGTCTGGATTTGACTGTGATACATTTTTAAGACAGCTAAATTATTTCTCCTAAAACAATTTGTGTGTTTTAAAATACGCAAGATATTCTGAGTGGCTAAATTTTCCTTCCTTTATACTAAAATAAAAAGACAAAGTTTGGTGTATTACTGTTGTCACTAAACCTTGTAAAAATTATGTAAATTTTCAATGTTTACGCAAAACCCATCTTTGTACGTACAAATGTTACATATAAAATTGCAATTCAGCTGTTGCTATCATTATAAAATTTTCGTTTGATACCATTTAGTGAGATAATAAATTTTATGTGTGAAGATTACAGTTGAAGAAATTTCAAATGAAATGAAGGCACAAGATATGGTGTTAAAACAAAAAGTTTAAATTGATTTCAACAGCTTATGTAAAGATATAATAGCAGTTAGCTATAATTATAGTCTGTAGAGGCAAAATGTAAGGGCTTACAGAAAACATCGCGGTCATTGTTAAAATAACCGATATTTGTTTTCATAAAAATGGGAAAAGATTAATTGTCTTGATAAAAACATACTATTAGGTTTTTGGATGGTTATATATTATTAAATTCAAACATGAATGCCGTTTCAGAATTTTATGAATAATGTGTTCTTTTTTTCCTAAAATGCCAACAGTATATTTACGTTTAATTATTTTTGATGCAGAACTTCTAGCATAAAAATATCTTACACCACATGATCATGAGAATGGTGACACTATTGTAAAGACATTTCGCTATGTACAGGTATAAGAATAGTTTCTCTGAGGCTAACGTAATAACAACATATTACCATCCCAACCAAGGAGGCTGATTTATTTCATGTATCGGTGTAAAAGTTAAATTTACAGGCAAGTTAATTATTGCATAGTTTCGTTTTAGTTTTTCCAGCGTTTTACGTATGATTAAACCATTTTTACCCATTAAAAAACCAGCTGGAATATGGGCTTCTTCTATTGTATCGTCATCAACCATTTCGATGTAATAGTCTTCATGAATTTTTGTTATATCTGTTATAATAACAGCTCTAGCTCCTGCCCTTTCTGCTATAATTGTCTTCAATTTGAAAGAACATTCCCTGAAATGCAAATTTATTGAATAATTTGTTGTGTGACATATGGCTGAGTGTTCACTAACCCTCTTTCAATTAATGCTACATTGCCTTCGATATCTTCTACATTATCAGGTGTATCACAACAGTATTTAGGATGAACAGGTACTAATGGCACATTTTCAATATGAAATGATTCATTCTGTTATAGAGGAATATAAAGTAAAAATTAGTTAACTTTATAAATCTACATGAGCAGTGTATGTACTTACAAATGGTGCCCCGAAATCTTTTGCAGGGCGAATTCTGTATGTATATTCTAATTCTAGTGGATCTACAATCTCAAAGAATATATCATTTCCTATAATTTCTGCCGTCGTAGTCCCATCATAAATGTGGAGGTTGTTTGCTGAAACTTATTTTACAGTTTTTGAATTTTATAAGTTATATTAAATCCTTACGTCCCGTTTCTATGTACGTGATCAAAATAAAAAATAACACAATGAACAATAAAAATTGGTCAGAAATATATATGTTTTTAAACATAATAAGATGTACGTGGTTTAAACATCTACATAAGACAAGAATTTGCAATTCACAGTGGGTTCTAAATTTAAGGTTATAAGCACTGACAGATAACGAATGTGATTGCGTTTATATTAATACCTGTCATTGGATTAACACTTTATCCGATCCTGTTGATCCAATTTAAATTTTGGCAATACTTTATTAATTAATTATTTACATGAATATTATGTCCCATTATCATTATGGGTGAGTTACTAACCATAGACAATTAGGTATACATATTTGAAATTTTTGATTAAAAAATATTACCTTGATAAAACCACATTTTACATTACTTATATCTCATTCCAGAAAATATTTATGAGACATATCTATGTATCTTAAAACTAACTCCGCCTGCTATCAGCAATTAGCATGTATGCTCTCTGGTTAGTACTCTACCCACAGTAAAAACCAAAGATGCTCAAGTACCTAAATTATAATTGGTCTAAGACTAACTACGTAAAACATTGGCTTCTAATAATACCGACCATTGGATAGATTTGGAGAACCATGACATTCAAATTTGCACAATTAGGGAAATTAAACGAAAAAGCAAACCAACAGCAATGATAGGCCAATATATCCTTGCGTACAGTGGATTAGAAAAACGTTCATAACAAATTTATAAATACTGTAGCAGATATTAAATATGTTTACGAAATAATTTTGCTAGTTACCTACCTTAAACTTTCACGAAATGAATACAAACATAATATCAGTTTACGCACCAAATACAGAATGAACAAAAATAGAAAGAGAACATCTTTATGACACATTCCACAATATGCTGAATACGATCTCGAAACAAGACAGTTTTAATAATGGTGAATCTTAATGGACGAGTTGGAAATACTATATCATAAGGAATCAAGTGAAGGTTTAACGAATTAACCATAAACGACAGCAGTGAAGATTTAATAGATTTCTGTACAATGCACGAACTTAGGATTAATAATACCTACCTACCTTCGTTAACCATTTCGTGTACAGTGCAACATAAAATAATAACATGGTCTAATAGCAGAGAATAGAATTCAATTATCGACTATGTAATAAGCAACAAAGTAAACAGGTAGAAGACGTGCGAACGCTAAAATTAGCCAATATTGGTAAGTAGGGGAACATAGGTAACAGTGAGACGCAAAATTTCAAAATACACTTTAATATAGTAAATAATTAAAAAAAATAATTCTAAGTAAACAGGCATACATGTAGTTATATAATTAATGAACACAGCAAACTTTTTTCAAAGTAAATCAAAAATTAAGGGCCTACACCATTTAAAAAAAATAAGTTTTTTGTCTCACTGTTTCAGGGCACCTGGTACAATGAGACGGCAGACTGGGGTACAATGAGACATTATTTTAAAGACAGTTTGACGAGTATAACTTGTAAAAATTAACAATTCTTATGCAAATTAGAAGGCGAGTGGTTATGATGATTTACCTTTAAAGAACTAAAAAAAAATAAAAATAAAAGCTAACGTATATTTATAGAATCAAATTTGATTCCAAATTTAATGAAATTTTTCTGTCTTTTAGTTACAGCCGAGCTAGCATGGGGTTTCGGTAACACCATCTTAATATCTTTGCCAGGCACAACTGCTATGTCGGGAACTATAGGCTGGATAAAACTGCCCAGAACTTTATTACATTTTCGCAGGACACTTACTTCAAATTGAGAGTTGATTTTCTTTAAAATTTTACCAAAATAATAAAATTTTGATTTATTTTCTGAATCAAATCCACCAAGACATAATTGTCCACTTCTGGTTGTTTATCCAAGTTTTCGAAACTTTCCGGTAAAATAATGTCTGAAAGTTCATCGTCAGATAAGTTATCTAATCCTTTTCAGATTCACTATCATCAGAGTCCTGTCGTTTGGAAACCTTCTTTAGTTTATTTCCTTTTGGGTCTTAATTTTCGGGTTCACAATCATCTTCAAAAAGTTTTCTTTTGGGAATATTTGTTTTCGATTTCTGTTCTTCTAATTCTAGTTTTTCAGGAGTACCCGTAGCGATCATTGTCTTACCCTTTCGTCTTCCTTTTCTTCCTTCTTTTCAAGGCTTTGCTTTTGGATATCCTCTGAATTCAGCTGGACTTAGAAATGGTTTCGGTGACTGGCGTTATAGTTGATTCGTTGTGAACGTAGGTATGCTGCTTTCTTCCTCTAACAAGTTTGTTGAAGCACTAGGGGTCATTGTGTCTTGCTTTGATGTCGAAGATAAGTTTATGTCTGATTGGGATGATACAGTGCCTTTTGGCATTGGGCGATCTGTAACTAAACTGGGAAAAAACTCATCTTCTGTAAAAATAAATCGATCGAAGGGGAAAATTCCGGTTGTTTTGAAGGCACTTTGAATGTTGGTGGGCGTCATAGCTCGCATAAAAGCTGTTCCTACGCAAGTTGCTATGTTGTAAATTGTGAATGTCTCTCCTGGATGGGACAGCATTCAAGAATCGAGAGCTGCATTATAAAACGTATGAAATGGCTTATAACAACCAACATTCAACGGCTGCAGTTTATTCGTGCAATGGGGCGGCACCGTTAAAAGCGTAACACCGTTATCTCGACATAAATCTATTACTTCCATGGACAAGTGACTTTCGTGATTATCGATTAACAGTAGACTAGGATTTTCAACGGAACTATGAGTATATTTAATAAAATGTTTGACTACTGCTACAAAACACTCCGAGTTCATCTAGCCACTTTATTGGCTAAGCCTAATGTGCCTACAGGTGCCCCTTGCAACATATGTTGCTTAAAATGCACACGTGGGAATAGCATAACTGGTGGTATTGTTCCGCCTAGTGCGTTAATCATAGAAATATATTTCTATGGCGTTAATTATGCAACATGTCGTCACTAAAGTGCCTCTTTCTGCACTAGTAGCTTTACAGACCTGTTTCGAACCTTTTTCTGCGAGGACTCTCTGTGATTTAGTGACGATTAGAGTTCCAGTTTCATCCAGGTTATATAAAAAATGGCGCCAGAAGAACATGTTAGATATGTGCAGATAAGAAACATAGTTAACTAGGAAATAAGAAGTACCTATATAATTAAACTACTGGGTAAAATACACTAAAGATATAGAACAAGGGCAATGGACTCAATATTTTAAAACACTGTACCAAGAACATAGAGAAAATGATGTACATAACAATAATTTAAACGACGAGTAAAAGACGAAATTAAATAAGTGGACGCGACTGCCTCCCTGGACTTTCCCATACTGGAAACTGTTCATATCATCTTTATTCAACAGTAGAGTTATTTTCCTGAAAACGGTTGTTCAAGCGCTATCCTAAAACCTTGCCTCGTAACGAATAGACTTACAAGGCTTCTAAGAAGTCCCGCCAAATATCTGCGGTGCCCCTTAATTTCCTTTTAATATGCAACCAGGCATACTTAATTCTCTACTATATACGTGATATTGTGACTGCAAATTGAGTTTGCTGTGATTTTATAACAGACAGACATTTTTTAAAAAACCACTTTTTTGGATTCCTAGAGACCCAAAACGGATATTTCCGTTAAAATCTCGATTTCGAAAATTAAGTATTAAATACAAAATTTTGATAAATAATTTATAACTTGTTGTTGTAATACCGGTTAAAGAAATGAATGTAGCGCGACAGTATGGCAATGGTTCTGAACCAAAGTGCGCGGGGCTGTCCGTACCGCTAGGCCGTCGCGCGGTCTAACTAGTACCGATCGCTATTGCTACCGAGGTAAAATTTTCTAAGTCCCTGGAAATTATATTTTGTAGGGCATAAAAAATCGATTTTTTATTTTCGCGGAAAAAGATTCTTTGACGCAAACAAATAACAACCGTTAGAATAAAAAAAATATTTTTCTAAAAAAGAGGGGGAGGGGGCCGGTGCGCTTACATATATCCACGAGTGTAATATTTCTTTGCATATTCATATGCTCCATTACGTACTGAGCGATTCAGTGAAAACCCCAGCTTCCTATCTTTTTTCGTTTATTAATTAAAGGAGTTTGAAGTTTCAAACTTCCAAGCTTCGTAGAGGGCGCCACAGGAAAATTACGGAGTTCTTCAAAAAACATATCGATAGCCCCTTGCGAGGTCTATCGACATATGAAATTTAAAAAAATTCCTTGGAGCAGTTTTTGAGAAATAATTTTTTGAAAATTTCCAAAATTTTGAAAATTCGTAATTTAGGCCCCTTATAATTTTTCAAAAAACTTTTTATATCACCTCATTTTACCCTTCATATACTATTCAGAAAATAAAAATCATTTGAATCGATTCATCCGTTTTCGAGTAATTGGGCGTTAAACTCAAAATTTTCAAAAAATCATAGCGCCCTTCAGTTTAAAGCTAGCGAGTTCGGCAAAAAACTAACAGATTTGTCTTATGACCCTCTATCGTTATCCGCGATAAAAGTTTCAAAATTGTAATCACGAAAAAAGTGATACCAAAAAAACATGCGTAACTTCCGCTTCCGGTTTCGGATTTTTTTGAAAAGCTTATTTTTCGATGAATTTTCGATACACCCCGCATTCCAAAGCGCATCAAAATCGGAGCAATACTTTCGGCTGTAGGAGCGTCACATACATACGTACGTACATACGTACATACGTACATACCCACCCACAGACAGACATTTTTTAAAAACCACTTTTTTGGGTTCCTAGAGACCCAAAACGGATATTTCCGTTAAAATCTCGATTTCGAAAATTTTCATGAATTCAATACTTACCCTATACCTATAAGGTATGGGAAAGTAAAAATCAACGGCTAAATTAAAAAAACTAAACTGCCAGGGCCAAATGAGATTTATAATTGTGTTTTGCAATTAAACAAATGTACGGTTATGCTTACAGATAGTTTAATAAGTACGTCTAGCTAGCTACAAAGACATAAATGCAACTCCCTGTGTTGGTCTCAAGCTCTTACAGCCCCTTTTGACCCAACTCTGGCCAGGTAGTCCTTCTCGGAAGGCACCTGCTGACATCGATACACCGCAATAATGAACTACTTAAATGTGGACGAGATACTTTAAATACCTACATATATTAACAAATTGTTTAATAAAATACTGCATGAAGGCCAACTACCGCAGAATGGGAAGATGGTCTCCTGTGCCAGTATTTAAAAAGAGGGACAGAAGAACTCCTGGCAACTACTAAACTGTCACTTAGGGTACATTTTTCACGTTCATCTTTCACAACTACCTACTAGGTAAAGTACCTATAGGAAGAGCAACACGGATTCCAAAGGAAAGAAACTGAAGTCAATCAAGTACAAAAAATTAATAAAAGAAGCAAGGAAACAAGTGATAACGGCCCCACAAATCGCGGAATGTGGGGGAGCAAAACCCAAATACAGCAAACTCTCGATTATGCGCTAATCGCCGGATAAATGGGCACGGATATCTGAAAAACATTGTTAATACGATTTTTGTTTTTTATTAAAAAATTACCGTTATATGTACTATACAGTATATACAAATACATTTAAAACATTCAACTGTTAAAAATAGAGGATTGTATATAAAATTATGAAATATTGGTAGTATACCTACAATTTCTGTTGACGAAAGTAAACTGCGATAGGTCTATATATGTTTACTAAATACAACCCACAAAAGTCATACATCTTTTGGAGCGTAATAATCTATAATGTAATGTAATGTAAAAAGTAGGGCACGGATAATTCGCAAACCGGATAACCTGCGCACGGCTAATCAAGAGTTTGCTGTATAAAAATCAATGGTTCGTCCAATTTTAACATATGCTAACGAAACGCATGCAGAGACCAAAGCAACAAAACAAAGAATGAGGACAACAAAGAAAAGTTTTACACTAGAAGACAGGCAGAGAAAAGCATATAGGTATGTAAGAACATGTAAGCTAGAAGACGTAGGTAGTGAAATAAATGAAGGAATGGAACAGCCAGAGGTGGAGCAAAGAGATTAGCAAATATATGCAAAACAAATATAACAACTGGGAGAAGACTTCTAGGATGTCCACCAAGAAGATGGATGGAAAGCTAGATCTCTTCGTCGGTGGAATAGTAGGCCAGACAAACAAGGAGAAATCACTAGTCAAAGGAAGAAGATGATTTTGAAACTAAGAAATATCAGGTTTTAAATATAAAATAGCTGTCTCACAACTACAAGCATCAATTGACGAACTGTTACAATGGTTTAGTAATGGAGGGTCACTATAAACAAACCCAAACGCCAAACAAAGATTTGTACTCTTCGAAGAATTAGTAATCCTATAAACGTGAAAATAAATCAGAATAGAATAGACTGAACCAACCTGATTCAACAATCAAACATTTAAGAGTGTACTTAGACACACACGTATGCAGTGGGGCTGCCATATAAATAAAAGGCTCAATCAATGCCATGCGATATTATCTCTACTATATCCGATTATGAACAGGAAATCAGCATTGAAAATCGATTGTTCCATCCTAATATATAAATCCATATTACGGCCTAGTTTAACATATTGTTGCCCAATTTGGTGCACTGCCCATAAAACGCATATTAAAAAAATGCAAATGCTACAAAATAAAGTACTAAGAATAATAGTAAATGCCCCATGGTGTATCAGAAACCATCAAATTCATGAAAAACTGAATAAATCTACCATCGAGCAGTGTATTAAAAAACTAACTAAAACGTCCCCTAAAAACATTCAACAAAGTGTACGTGCGGTGTTCTATAATACAGGACAAAAATACATTCACAGGAGAGTAAAGAAAATTGCCGCAAGACATGTTCGCATCATCATATGATAGTAAATAACCAAATAAAAATCATTTACCAACTTTTATGAATAGTGACCGAGGAGCTGACAGCCGACCTCATTAAGACACCTACTAAGCTATTAATTTATGTTATAACAAAATTATGCATAGCAATTAGTTTGCTGATCTGGTTTAATTATAAAAAAATATATATATTAAGTTGATCCAAAATTTATGAGAATAGATATGAGTATAATGTAAGTACCTACATTAACGATTTGTTAATTGTTTGTTGCCTTACTTCGTTGAAATTCATACTTATATTTTTGCTCACTCACTAAAGGAGTGTTTGTGAAAGGTCTCGAATATATTTACTTTACGCTTATCATCACAGAAGTGTAAAAATGTTTTATACATATAATACATTATATGATGTCAATGCACGATTGTGTTTTAATAAGTGTTTAGCAAAGTTAGACTTTTCTGGATGTTTATATTTGTATGTGCGTATGTGTTCTTTGTATCTGGTGTCAAAATTTCTAATTTTTTGACCTATGTACACATAATTACACTGTGAAGAGTTTAATTTGTAAATACCTGATTCTAACAAATCGTTTGTTCTATCATTTGCGTTGCATAAGGTGTTGAAAGTGTTTTTTGTTTTTATAAAATACTCTAAATGTGATTTGATTATAATTTTAGCAATTTTCTCCGATATATCACCCAAATAAGAAACTGAAATATATTTAAAATTTTCAAAGCGGTCTTTAGAATATATTCTTGGAATTGCTAATTTATAATCTTTCTTTTTGATTAGTGAGTCGATCAGTTTTGTGTTGTACCCATTATTGTGTGCAATTTGTTTAATAATCGAAATCTCTTTGGTGTAATCAGTGTTACTTAGGGGAACTGTTAAAGCTGAATTAGGAAAAAATAGCCCCGGAAAAATACCCCGGAAAAAATACGCCCCGGAGAAAATACCCCCGGAAAAAATACCCCGGAAAAAATACCCCCTGGAAAAAATACCCCTGGAAAAAATACCCCCGTTCAAAATACTTGTTGGTAGTTTTATTTTATATTGTCTTGTGATAATCCTACATTAGCAACAAGATTTGACAAAAAAAGCTTCCAAACATGTTATTGTTTTATTATTTTACTTGTACATTTGAAAACTACAAATTATATACTGAAGTAATAGTAACACACCGTCACACTTATATGGTTTCTATAGGTCTTATGTTGTGACTTATTGCGGTTAAAATTTTTTCTAAGTTTCTGGCGTCCGTTGAATACTCCTCACATAGCGCCTTTAAAAGAGTTTGCAGTACTTCATAGACTGGCCGTTTTTTCTTTGGTGGAAGCCTTCCAATATGTCGTTGTTGAATCTTGGTCCTGTCGCAAGCAAGTTCCAGCCTTATCTTATTGATTAAAACCCAGACAGTGGGCTGCTTCTGGCCCACCAAATTAGAAAACCGGTGATTCCAACCTTCCGTCTGGTTGTTGGTACCGTTCTTCGTCTTCTAATGTTATTTGATGAACATTTGGGGACCTTGATGTGGAGGTAGCTAATTAGTTATGAGAGTTCGAGTTTATTTTCGAAATTAATTTTTATATTGAAGCCTTAATAATTAATACATCTGTTTTGTTCTGTTTCTAATGTAAAGTTTCTGTTGAGTGTAGAGTATTAATAAACGTTAAGAAATCACCAATAAACTCAAATGAACTTTTAAACATGCTAAAATATCATCAACGTCACGGAATCAAAATATAATTTTCGAAGATTGATTTGATTCAAAAATTGGATCTTCTAAATGTTCCATAAATATGTTTAGTTTAGTGGTGAAATTGGACTTCCCATTGGTAAACCGTTTTTCTGAAGATGTTTTGCGTTTACCATGGTAGTTATGAGTCGACTTGCAAAAAATCACCCTGTATTCAGGTGTCAGTCTGCGAGTGAGAGATAGCAAAAGTTCCAGAAATTCTTGTTTGTGTGGTTTAGTGGTTCTGTTTACGTTGTATCTGTTGATTCGAGAATTGAAATATTCGAGTAGAGATATTCACGTAAAACATTGCATGATTGATGTTAAGGCATTGAAATCGTAATTTCCAATGCTGCAGTAATTTTACGGAAACTCCTGTACGTTTTATGTATAGAGCACTTAACTATGCTATTATATATTATTTTCTTAGGTTAGAGTTCATTTCATTTAAAATACTTCTGGAAACTTCCAGTTGTGATTAGTGTTAACTTACTGGAAGGAAGTCAGCAGGACGCATGACGTTTTGTGATTCTATAAAACTATGAAAGATTTTTAGTTATGGAGGAAAATAACAGTGGATCACCTTCATATGAAGAGGTGAAATCTAAAGCAGTTGTAAAATATTCTGTACCATACCCAGCCAGATTTACAAAATTGCAATGTAATACCGATCTGAATTTACCACCGTCAAACTGGTTAAGTAGTTCGATTGATTCATACGGACTTCAACACGTTTTATATGAACAACAAGGATTTAGCAGGTAATGTGTGTAATTTGGTTAAAAAATGTATTTGCTACTGTCACTAAAGCAAAAGGTTCTACAGAATCAATTTCAAAAACTAATAAAAGTAAATTTGATGATTGTGATGACCGCTACTTGATATTAATAGTTTTCAGGTGATGTTATAGAAGGTGATTTAGAAGGCATTTTATAGAATTGTACAGTTAAATGTTATTTACATGTAAAATAACAGGTAAAAAAATTACAGTGTACAACTGATATTTGTTTAAAGTTAGTATTTCATACAGGTTTATTATTGGTGGTTTCCTATTTTTATTATTGAATCGGTCTTATCATATAATTTTTTCAGAGCTTTTATTATGGTATTCTATATACCTTCTAAAATCTCCCAGATTTATTGATAGGGATGCTGTCTTAAGCCTTTATAATATCCACATAATGTAAAATGTACAATAAGACCTCATTTAGCGCTTCCTCGATTAACACTGCTTCGATATAACGCCGTCTGGTCGAATCTTAAAAAAAAGCTCAAAATTTGGGCAAATTCAAATTATCGCGGCATTTAATTGATTTGTATATAATATGATTATTCCCGAACACGAACCAATCAGCAAAAGGTGGCAATCCGTTGTACTGCTCTACTTCCCCTAAATCTATGTCTGTTTGGTGCTTTTCTTTTCGTGCATCATCTTCATTAGCAGTGAAACAGTGTCCATGCTATCAATACTAAGAACCCAAAGAACTTGCTGCAGATTTCCTTAGTAAAAATTTGGTAACGATAACCAAAATTGTTGATCAAATTGTAGCGAATGATCCAGATTTTGAAAGGAGTGCAAAAGCAAGACGAGGCGTTTTCGATGCGATCTGCTGCAACCGAGAGAAAAAGGAAGCAACAAATGACACTAGACGACTTCATCACAAAAAAATCCAGAATTTCAGAAGAGCCAAAACCTTCATTGCAAAAATGAACTTTATATTTCTTGTGCATATGTTTATGTGTTATGTTACATATATTATTATGCAAATTAAGGTAGAAATAACTACAAATTAAAGTAAAATTTGTTTATTATGGCCGCGTGTTCCCCTTTCCATATAATATGCTCAAAGTAATCGTTATTGATAGGCCTCTGTAAGTATTAGCATCATTTTTTAGTGCTTTTTTTATGAATGGATACTATCTAAGCTACTTTCCAATCTGATGGTATTTTATTCTTGCAAATATTTATTAGCTGGGTAAATTGCACAAGTCTATTTTTTAACAATTGTTCATATATATTTCTTGGACCAGGAGATGTTGCATTTTTCATCTGTACTTGTACTTCAACTCTTATTCCTTCTACTGCGTGTTGAAATATGTCTTCTTTAGTTTGATGCTGTGGTCGTCTTGTAACAAGTTTGAATACATTAAAACCCTTACTGTTGCGTTTCTGTGCTCTTGAATTTTTAAGAACTTTCTCGATTTTTGGACCTTCTCTGTTTGATATAGTTGTTTAATTCTGGACATTTTCTTGTCCACATTTTGGTTTTTCTGTTCCAGTTCATTTAGATATAATTAATTAAAATAGATTATAAATTATTTGATATATTAGTCAAATAGAAAAATTATAAAATAGCCGTTTAAAAAATCGATTTCAAATGTCATACATATACCATAATTAAATATGTATTTTCATGATATAGTAGAGAATATTACATAAATTAAACAGACCAAATACATTTTTAAAGTAGTTTTTAATACAAATAAATATCAGCTGTTTATAAATTAAAATGTTCATAATGTAATTCTGTGTATATGGGACAGACAATTAGAAATGTTTATACTAAACACAGAAGCTTCATATATACTACTATAAAC